>JBBPBS010000629.1:4936353-5143280 GCA_037974835.1 Cicer judaicum | reverse complement strand
TATATATATATATATATATATATATATTTCAATTAATGAATTAAATTTATTTTATGCGTTTAATGGAAAATTTTACATGTTTATTTACAAAAAAATAGGTATTTGATTAGGTAAAAATAAATGTCAAACTTATAAATTAAATAGTTAAATTAAATTTAAATATATTTTAAATCTATATTAATAATATCAATTTAAATATATTATATATACAAATATTTATCAATTATATTTATTTGTCACTTCCTCTTTATATTTCGAAATAACATTTATTATTGTGACATTTCTTCCATCGTTTCTTTATAAATAATAACAATTCCTTTATAACGTATGTATTTGGTTCATGAAATAGTTCACATTCATTTATCTCTCCATGATTCATTAAGAATCACTATATGTTTTTGATTTCTGGTTCTTTTGTTGTTGGGCCTAGCCTTCTTAAGTATCGTTACACGAAATATAATGTATCTTAATTGTCATCTATCTGCCCCGAGTGAAATTTTTAACATAATACGTTTTATCTAATTCTTAAAATTATAAGGAGTCTGTCCCAATTATCTAAACATAGACCACCAAAATAATTATGATCATTTTTTTTTATAAGGTCGGTCTTAGCCATAACCATAACTAACGTTTCAATTGTACTTCTCTTACTGATGTTTCATTATTGAAGCATCGTCGTATCCCACCGTAATATTTTCAATCAAAACAATGCATATCATAACATCATATTTGTCAAACATTCCTCATTATCAATCCAATTCCAATTTAATTGACTAGCTTTAACATAATTACCTTAAAACAATACATAAAAGTAGTTCCAAATTTGAGGAAAGTCTCCGAAAGAAAAGTCTTGATTCCAAACAAAGGGAAGTTTTAGTTAGAGGAAGTTCTAGACAGAGGAAAGTCTTAGTGAGAGGAAATTCCAGACAGAGGGAAGTTCCTGTTAGAGGAAGTTCTAGATAAAAGGAAGTTTCAGTCAGAGAAAGTTCTAGACAAAGGGAAGTTTCAGTCGTAATATGTTCCAAACATAATTAACATAGAATATTCAAAGAAAAATCTCAGACAAAATCGAATTAGAATGTTCATAGACCATATACAAAGATTAACACTAGATAGTCCACAAACATTCAACACTCAATCTTTCAATTCAATAACAAACAAGAATTAACATAATATACCTACAAAATGAATGAATTATTGAAAAAAAATGAATGAAACTAAAAAAAATATCTACATACAAAACCTTACAATTTTCCTCATTCTTAATTTCTAAGATTCCCATTATTTCAAGACCTCTTAGATGAAATCTTTAACAACAAAAGATGTTGAAATCAATCAAAGAATTCACGTGCAACATGATAAATAAGTCTATTATTTCTATCATAAAAAAATTAAGAATCTTTTAATTTGATTATCTTTATATCTTATTTGTAAAAGTTGATGTGAATCTCAAACAGAATTCTCCAAAAACATTTATGAAGGCATGCCAGTAACAAATATTCCAATGATATATACGTTAGTAAAAATAAGAAGCAACCATCTTTTTCTAGATTATTGTGCTTCAATAAAGTGAAGATCCAAATTTTAAAAATAAATTCCTTTACGTTACATTTAAGAAGAAATTATTTTCGACGGGATCGAGACAATTACACATTTAATATTAAATTTATTATTCGAATTTTAATCTATTAAATATATGTTTTATACTTTTTTTAGAAGTACTTTTATATATTTTTTTGAAACATAAAGCAACTACTATATGCACATGGTAGCCACAAGATTTTGTATTACATTAATATTCAATAAATCTTTTGCAATCTATCATACAATAAATTATATTTTGTAATAACAATTAAAAATGTAATTATTACAAAAATCTTATCAAGTATTCTAAATTTACTTGCATACATTCATTCAAACTCTATAATTATAAAAAATCAATATCTCACGAAATAGATAATTTACATAATTCAAGTCATGACACCATTAAGATTTTGATACATGATTAATCAAGAAAATCACATGGTTGAGGATACTATGAACCAACTTGGAGGAGCAATACCAATTAGCCTGACTAGAAGATATAATTATTCAAGAATTAATTAGCTCAATATTAAGAGGGAATATTCATTACTTTTGTGACTAATGAATTTTTATATATAAAGATTTACCTACAAGAATTTCAAACTTAATTACCATTAAAGAGTTTAAAAAAATGTATTTGATAATAATATTGTCTTTTAAATATTTCTTACGTATCATATTTTATTTAATTAAAATTATTCAATCACAGTATTGATAATACTTTATAATTAATTTAATATATCACTATTAAATACATAATTGATCATTTTTTTTTGGGTCTGAATTTATTACTTTTATTATTACATGTAAAAAAACACCAAATTTATTTAATCACAATATTATAATCACAAAAATTGTAGATCTAGATGCTTCTAATGATTAGATCATCAATTATATCAACCAAAAGTCACTCTTCTAATAAGGCCTTCACTAAAGAGGACCAACCTTTTAAAGATATTGCCCTAGACTAGATTTATATAAAAGATAAAGAAAAGATTCCTGAACATAACTATATATCATGTAACTGAAAGCCAAATAAATTTATGTATTTTTTAATCATGCAAATCAAGTATTTTTTTTGGATAATCATTTACATAATTATATAGTTTGAGTGAATGTATCCAAATAATTTAGAATACTTGATAAGCTTCTTGTAATAATTAAATTTTTATTTGTTATTACAAAATATAGTTTATGATGTCAATAGATTACAAAAGATTTATTGAATATTAATGTAATACAAAATCTAGGGTTACCATGTATATATATAGTAGCTGCTTTATGTTTCCTAAGAGATCTTGTTATTAGATTCCCCTACTGTTCATTTTGATGCTATATATTATTCTTTTATTGCGATATTACGTAAAGTTTGTACCGTTGGGATTTGAGCTTCGATAGGTTATGTCTGTTTCAACTGCCAGTATTTACAAAAGTTTTTTTTGTTCACCTAAGTCACAAATTGCATCCCATCTTCACTTTTCAATCCCCTCTATTTTGTTTTTGTTCCCAAACTTTTTCTCTTTCACTTTTTTACTCTAATTTTATTTTATCTCTATAATTCTCCCCTTTTCATATTCTTTCAATTTAGATATTTTTTCTTATCTGTTTGTTTTATTATCATCAAAATATCAACGAGAAAATTGTATTAACAATTTTCTTCATTTTGATGATGACAAACAATTATATAATTAATGAACAATTTTCCTTCACAAAAAAGTTTAAAAAAATACTCCTTTTGAATATGTACTTATAAAAAAATGATTTAATTTACTAATCCTTTAATCTTTTTAAAGAAAACTTTTAAATCAATATTATAGGTGTTGTACTTATCACTATGATTCTAGAAAATGGTAATAAGTTCATACGTTTTAATTAAATAGAAGTAATCATTTAAAATACCATAAGTACAATCGTTCATATTAATTGTAACTACAAGATGTATATAGTTAACAATCATTCTCTGATGTACTAAAATTACATAACATATTAATTCTTAAAATAAACACAAAACAAAGCTCAAAATACATAAGGTCATAAACATCAATATTGATGTAGAATTTCATCATTTGATTCTAGATCCAATCGTAGCCCCTCTTCGTTGCTATATATATTAATATATAAGAAAATAGAGGATGCGATATTAATCACAGTGAGTTCAAAAAGAAAAGGGAAGTTTGAAATAGTTTCCCTTAAATATCATGAAAACTTGACATAAATATGCAATTATTTACATTAGCCATTAGACCAAACATTTATAATCTTTTTTCTTTCCAATTTTAAGTATAGAAAAGCTATACATTCTTTTTCTTTTCTTAATTTAGAAAACCTTTACGGTCATTTACTTTTCTTTCGAGTACGTAAAAGCCCCTCCAATTATCCTAATTTGGGTCACCAAGATAATTGGAGTCAGTTGTAAAGGTGGTCTGACCATGACTCTAATTAGCGTCCCAATTATTTTTGCTTTACCCATTGTTCCATACCTGAAATAAAGATTAAATGTCCCACCGTATTTCTTTAGATCATACATGTCATTGTCTTATTTATGCAATGCTACATATCTTTACGTCCTACATGCAATGCATATATCAACATCAATTGAATAGGTATAATTAACTTCATTCAACATTACAATTATGAAATAAGAGTATATAACGATGGTTAACATTAATCATCAGAACCTATTCAATGTTGAGGTAACATAATCAAAGGCATACTTATATCATAGGCACGAAATCATAGACATACTTGAATAAGAGACAATATGATCAGAGGCACATTCTGATCAAAGACTTACTAAGATCAAAAGAAGCATGATTAGAGGCACATTATGATTAGAGGCAGTGTGATCAGGGACTTACTAGGATTAGAGGCAGTCTGATCAGAGGCATATTCTAATCAAAGTCTTACTTGGACTGGAGGTAGCATGATTAGAGGCAAATTTTGATCAAAGGCTTACTTGGATCAGATGCAACATGATCATAAACAATCTTTAATCAGAAGTAGCTTCATCAGAGGCTTACCTGGATCAGAGGCAACATGATTGTATGCTTACTTATATTAGAGGCATCATGATTAGAGGCATATTCTGATTAGAGGTAGTGTGATCAGAGGCTTACTTGGATCAGAGGTAGCATGATCAAAGGCAAATTTTGATCAAAGGTTTACTTGGTTCAGAGGCATATTCTAATTAGAGGCAGTGTGATCAAAGGCAACCAGAAGAAGAAGAAAATCAGAAGCATAAAAGAAACGATATCAAAAACAAATCATAATGGGAACATAACCATAAACATAACACAAACATAATCAGGAGTAGAAATTGACTCAAAAACTAAATAGGAAATCAGAGGCATAATGTCATTTAGGGAAGGTTTAAGGAAACATATTAACTCGACAACTCGTTTATTACATTCAACTTCAATTCTATCAATTCTTAATATAACCTAATCAACCAAACAATAATGCAGAATGAATGATTTTCAAAGAGTTAAATACAAGTTCTCAAACTTTTCCTACATGCAAAAACTCACAGTTTTCCTCACTCTCAGATGAATAAAATCCTACCGTAACTGAACTTAAAACTGAAGATTCCCCAGTTTTCCTCACTCTCAGATGAATAAAATCCTGCTCTATCAATTTTATGTTCCTTTTGTCTTTTATGCCTTGTTTTAGCTTTGAAGATTCCCCAGTTTGCTCTTTAGATTTCTTTAGAATTATTTTGGTTGATTAATGGAGATTGAGAGGAGAAAATGGACATGCAAGGCGTTGTGGCAGGTGTGGGAGACTTTAGAAGGCTATTGTTTTTGAATGATTTTGGAAAAGGGGGAGAAAATTGATGGATGAAGGAGACGTGAAATTGTAGTTAGTGCTGGTGTTTTTTAGAATAGTTGAGAGTGTATAAATGGACAAATGAGTGAATGAGGCTCCATATAGGTTGAATTCCCATAAGTGAGGACAATAATAAGAAAAAAAAAGTGGTGTGACCTCCTTTTGACACTTGACTCACTAATACTACTATTTTACTATTCTAACCTTAGTTCTAATTTAATTCCAAAAACAACATTATTAATAAAAAAAAATCAGATTCTTATAGTTCAATATTTATTTCAATTATTGCAAACATTTATTTAAATATTTGAAGACTACCTTATTCCTTTAAGGTGGTGAGAGGACTGCTACACCAGGGCTCCCCCTGAATATGAAAAATGTGATTCTTCAAGAGTTTTAAATTACACATGGGCGTAATCAGAGAGGAAGTACACAAAGATAAACAAACAAATAAAGCATACATACATTATTATAGTTTTGACAAGTCTTTTCGATTGAATTCACATCTTCCAAGGAAGTTAAGCCTTAGGTTCTTATGAATTTTGTTGATTAAAAATTCACAATTGTTAGGATGTAAAGCCTTTGAACTATTGTTCATTTTATGATGTTAAACCCAATGGAACAAACCAAATTTTTAGAGAATGTTAAGCTTTTCAAAACAAGGGGGAATTGTAAGCAATTATCATATGTAGATAATACATAAATGAAACTCATATGCAGATGTGAATGCATATGATGCAAATGATATGTATGGTGCACATGATGCACCCATGCAGATTATGCACCAGTCAATGCAAAGCAAACATCTAACAATGCAACCAGACACAAAAAGAGTGAAATTAAAAAAACATAAGAGTTATAGAAACTAGTCACGCAATAACACACACACAAATTTCAAGACCATCACTCACTATACATAAATTTAACATGAGTAAATTGCCCAAAAAAAGTAAAAATAGAATAGAGAGAGATATTGAAAAAAGTAAGAAAAGGCATCACTTCATTGGTTTAAGAGCCAAGATTACAACAATAAAAAAACAGGAAAGGAAAGAAAAGAAAACTTAAAAGAAACTAATCCTAGACATCTAAGGACACTCCTTAAGAGTTTAGTTGCTTCCTCCATTTGAGAGTTGAGAATGTACAACTTCTAGTGAACTTCTTGTAGAGCAATATGAGCTTCATGCGATTTGAGTAGAATGTCTCTAACCATTGAGGTAACTTTAGATAGTGGGAGTTACTTTTTCTCAAAAGGGGAAGGTGACTTCCTTTTCATAGTAGAAGAGGAACCAACATCCATAACAAAAATATTTTAGAAAGATTAAATAAAAATGAAAAAAAAAGAAGTTGGGAGATGAATGAAAGAACACATATATGATAATTGAAAAATATTTGAGGTATAAATAGCCATATTCTTCAAAAAAGGAAACTGAATTGTTTTGGAAAATGAAAAGGTAATGATGAGAGCATAGACAATGAAGAAAATGCGCACAAAGATTTGATAGACACTTTATGACACGTGAAACTAATTAAAAGCTCCAGGCGATTAGTGGAAGGAGATAAAGAGTGGTGGATGGAGAAGGAGATAGTTAAAATAAGATATTTTTAAAGAAAAGAACCAGAGAAATAAAGAAGGGATTAATGCAGAAAGAAAGAAAAAAATGAAGGCTCGCAGAAGAAAACCGAGGGAAGCAAGTAAGATATAAGTAGAGAATGAAAAAACAAAGAAAAAGTATTGAATTCATAATTCATTTCACGCTTGTGACAAGAAAATGACCTTACAACTGCAATACTTATTACAAAAGAGCTTAAAATAAAATCAAATGCTTGGTTTGAATCACCAATTCCTAATACATGAATAAACTAAGTCTCTTTATGGACACTTTCTTTTAGTAAATGACTTCCTTCTTTGAACTTTCATCTGATATTTAGGAGCCTACCTTATGACTCATCAAACATAGTTAGCAAAAAGGAGATAATTTAGTTTTCTCTTTTCTCTAATTATCTTTGACTTGTTTGAAGGGACTTTTCTAATTATTAAATTGAAGATATAATCTTCCAAAGATCTAAATCTTTGATAGGATTGTAGGTGATCTAAGCCTTCCTTGTCATTACATCAAGAGTATTTATCCAATACAAAAGAATTAGACAAAATGAGGCACAAACATTTTAACTCTCTTTTCTTACTACTTCCTTGTACATAAGGTCATTAGTAGGAGAAGAAGACATATATATCCATGGTTTTCAAAAAGAGAACCTTTGAATGAATTTTCTAAGGAGTTTCAGGTTTGAAACATTTGAATGTAAAAGGATTTGGGGTGGGAGAGAAAAGTTTAAACGCGAAAGATGATTTTTTAAATAAAAAAAATAGAGAGAAGATAAGTTTAAATAAGCCATGAAAAGAAAAGGAATCAAAACATAAGTTTTAATGAAAGTAAGCTAAAATTTTTTTTGACCAAGATAGATGATATGTATCACAAGAATAAGAAAAGATTACTTTGATTTACAAAACGGAGTAAAACTATTTCCTACACACATAGGGACAAGTGATAGGATAATTAGGTAAAACGTATAAGATAAAATAAACAAATACAACAAAAAATTAATTGAAATAAATTGCAGTGTACATGACTGATGATAGATAATGGTGATTTAGAAAATTTGTCCTTATTGTTATCTTTCCAGAGTTTGTCAGGTTTTCTTTCAAATGATCTTAATTCCAAATGTAGAGTTAGCTGGGTTATGGTCATCCTTTATTTTGAATTAGTAGATGCAGTCCTTTAATGTAGTGTTTTTGATTTCGTAGATGTCAGTCTCAAATGATGATTCAAGCACGCTATACATTAGGCGCAAACATCTTATCCTTGTTTAGACAGAGGAATAACTTTTAGACATTGAAATCAGAGGATTTCCAAAATGGCTTATTTTAAGTTCTGATATATCCACGAGTTTGACCAGATGATGAGATATTTAAACCTATTTGTTATACAGACTTCACCTATTTGTTATACAAACTTCTATTGCGGAGGAATTAGAAGATTACCTTCCATGAGAGAGTTTTGGTCCATAACTTGTATTTGAGGCTTCTTTCAGGATAATCTTGTTTCATAATTATTTCAAATATATCAACTATAGATCACATCATATGAAGATATTTGACCCATCGAAGCTCTCAACTTTTTTGGACATTATACTCATATTGTTTCTTCCTAGTAGACGATGGTCAAATGATTGATTATATTTGATCTATCCATTTGAAGCATTATTGGATTTTATGTTGATTTTAACCAAGGACTCTTGAGTGTATCCACCAACCTCTTTTTGAATTTGTGTTTGTTGAAGAATAAAAAAGAAATTAGATTTTATTCTCTTTTATTTTATATTATTATGTTTATTTTTATTATGTCACTATTACTCAGTATTACTATTGTTATTTCTTTTTCTATATAAACAGCTCAGGGCTATAGTAATAAAACATGAAAGTATTTTGTCTTTTACTTTCTTCATGGTATCAAGAGCTCTGGTTAGGGTTATGTAAACCTTTCCATAACCCATTAGGGTTGGCGCTCCAACCATTCCACAATCAGGGTTTGGCGGTCCAACCAACTGAGCTATGGCACACAGTACCCCATGGAAGGTAGCCCTCATGGGTAGCAGCGACAACGACGAAGGTTTGGGTAAAAACTCAGAAGTAGTCAACAACGCCGACAATTTAGGCAACACCCCAGGCGGCACAAGCATTGGCACAGATGGCAGCGGTTCAGGCGGCAATGGCAGTGGCACAGTCGGCAATGGCAGGGGCCCAGGCAGCCAGAATGGTTTTTCCAACAACGTTTTTGGCCATGAGGGAACTTCTAATGCCCTCAAGGTTGAAATCCAGCAACTTAATGGAAAAAATTATGTTGAATGGTCCCAAACTGCAAGATTGATTTTAGATGGTAAGGGCAGATTTGGTTTCCTAACAGGAGAGGTGCAAATGCCTGCCACAATTGATCCAAATTACAGGTTTTGGAAATCTGAGAACTCTGTTATTATTGCTTGGCTGCTTAGTAATATGGAATCAACAATCACAAAAACCTTTTATGTTTTTGCCTACTGCAAAGGAAGTTTGGGAGGCTGTCAAAGAAACATATTTTGATGTTCATAATTCTTCTCAAATTTTCGATCTCAAATCACGATTGTGGCATGCCAAACAAGGAGATAGATATGTCACTACCTATTATAATGAGTTGATGACACTATGACAAGAATTGGATCTATGCTATGATGATCATTGAAAGTGCTGTGAGGATAGTGTTTTGTTTCTTAAGAGACAGGAGAACGATCGTGTATTCATGTTCTTGGTTGGGCTTAATAAGCGGCTTGATGAAGTCCGAGGCAGAATATTGGGAAAGATCCCATTGCCATGACTTCGGGAAGCGTTCTCAGAAGTTAGAAGATAAGAGGCGAGACAAGGTGTTATGATGGGTAAGTCACCTTCTGTTGGTGAGGTGGAAAGTTCTGCCCTAGTCACTAAGAATGAAGACGGGAAGAGCGTTGGCAAGAAACCATGGTCCGAACATTGCAAACGTCCAGGGCACATACGTGGTACATGTTGGAAGCTCTATGGAAAACCTTTAAATTGGAAGAAAAAAGAAAGAAATGAAGGTCATGCGCTCCAAGCTGGTACATCTGATCAAGAGAAGCAGTCTCCTTCAAGCCCATCTCCTTTCACCAAGGAACAATTAGATCAATTGTACAAACTTCTTGAGTCTCAAACTTCTTCTTGCTCTATAGCTCAAAGAGGTAATTTTCCAAATACTACTCTACTTAGTGTCACTCCCAACCATACTTGGATTATCGATTCTGGTGCTACTGATCATATGACTGGGGAGTCAAGTCTTATTTCTTCTTATAGTCCTTGTGCAGGTAACCACAAAATTAAAATTGCAGATGGCTCTCTTTCAGCCATTGCAGGGAAAGGTTCTGTTATTTTGTCACCTAAGTTAACCTTAAAAGATGTCTTACATGTTCCTAATTTATCATGTAATCTGTTATCCATTACTAAATTAACAAAGGATATAAATTGCCAAGCTAACTTCTTTCATTCTCATTGCACTTTTAAGGATTTGAGCATGGGGAAGATTATTGGCAATGCTAAGGAGAGTGGAGGACTATTTTTGTTAATTTAGTAATGGATAACAGATTACTATGTTATGGCATTTACGGTTAGGACATCCTAGTTTTCCGTATTTGAAACATTTATTTCCTAAATTATTTTCTAAGAAGGATCCGTCTTTATTTCATTGTGAAATTTGTGAATTTGCTAAACATCACCGTTCTTCTTTTTCTACACAACCATATAAACAATCAAAACCGTTTGCAGTTATTCATAGTGATGTTTGGGGTCCTAATAGAATAAACACCTTTTCTAATAAAAAATGGTTTATAACTTTTATTGATGATCATACTAGAATTTGTTGGGTTTATTTATTGAAAGAAAAATTGGAAGTTGGACAGGTTGTCAAAATTTTCTTTAAAATGGTGCACACTGAATACCAAACAAATATTCAAGTCTTCAGAAGTGACAATGGTAAAGAATATTTTAATATACTTTTGTCCGATTTTTTTCTTGCAAATGGGGTTATTCATCAAAGTTCTTATGTTAATACACCCCAACAAAATGGAATTGCAAAGAGAAAGAATAGGCATCTTCTTGAGGTTGCTAGAGCTTTACTATTTGCAAATAAGGTTCCAAAATATTTGCGGGGTGAAGCTGTTTTAACTACATCATATTTAATAAATCGAATGCCATCTAAAGTTTTAGATTTTCGTACACCTCTTGATGTTTTTCGAAATTATTTTCCTTTGACTAATGTCTCTGCTGATTTGCCACTAAAAGTTTTTGGTTGCACTGCTTTTGTTCATGAACATAAACACCTTGATAAACTCAATCCACGAGCAATAAAATGTGTGTTTACCGGTTACAGGTAAGTCTTCTTCTATTCTTAAGAGTCATGTCGAGTATCCTAATATAGACCTTCCTATTGCAATTAGAAAACCTGTTAGATCATGCACTAAATATCCTTTGTCTAATTATGTGTCATACTCAAAATTGTCTTCTTCATTTGCTTCATTTACCTCTAAGTTGTCTATTGTAGAAATTTCAAAAAATATATAGGAGGCTCTAAAAATTCCAAAGTGGAAGGAAGCTATTATTGGGGAGATGAGAGCTCTTGAGAAGAATCAAACTTGGAGAGTCATGACGTTACCTACAGGAAAGAATACTATTGGCTATAAATGGGTATTTATTGTGAAATATAATTCTGATAACACAGTTGAAAGATACAAGGCACACTTGGTTGCTAAAGGATTTACTAAGACATATGACATTGATTACTCAGAGACTTTTGCTCCCGTTGCCAAATTAAACACTATTAGAGTTCTCTTGTCCTTGGCAGTGAATTTAGATTGGTCTCTTAACCAACTTGATGTAAAAAATGCTTTTCTGAATGGTGATTTGGAGGAGGAAGTATACATGGATAGCCCACCTGGTTTTGAAGATAAATTTGGTTCAAATGTGTGCAAACTACAAAAATCCCTTTATGGTCTCAAGCAATCTCCAAGGGCTTGGTTTGAGAAATTCACTCATTCGGTTAAAAGGCAAGTATATATGCAGGGACAATCAGACCATACTCTGTTCATGAAGTTCTCTTATGTTGGTAAAATTGCAATTCTGATTGTATATGTAGATGACATTATTCTCACAGGAGATGACATTGTTGAGATGAAAAGATTGAAGAAAAATTTTAAAAAAGAATTTGAGATCAAAGATTTAGGTGCACTTAAATACTTTCTTGGTATGGAAGTTGCTCACTCAAAGAAGGGAATTGTTGTTTCTCAAAGAAAAATACATCTTAGATCTCTTGGAAGAAACTGGGATGAGTGGGTGTAGACCAGTAGATACTCCTATGGATTTAAATGCTAAACTTTGGGAAAAAGGTAGTGTTCTTGTAGAGATTGGAAGATACCAGAGGTTAGTCGGCAAACTTATTTATCTAGCCCACACTAGACCTGACATCGCTTTCTCTGTGAGTGTTGTAAGTCAATTCATGCATTCTCCATATGAAGAACACTTGGAGGCAGTTTATCGAATCTTAAGGTACTTGAAATCCAATCCTGGAAAGGGTTTGTACTTCAAGAAACTAATGACAGAGAAGTCTCTATATTTACAGATGCTGATTGGGCAGGATCAATTACTGATAGAAAATCCACCACCGGATATTGTGCCTATGTTTGGGGAAATTTAGTTACTTGGAGAAGTAAGAAACAAGGGATTGTTGCTCGAAGCAGTGCAGAAGCTGAATTCATAGCAATGGCTTAAGGAATTTGTGAACTTTTATGGATTTGTAAACTCTTGGGAGAACTGAAAATGAAAGTTGACTCACCCTTAAAATTGTTTTGTGATAGCAAAGCAGTAATAAGCATAGCTCACAACCATGTACAACATGATAGAACCAAGCATATTGAGATTGACCGCCAGTTCATAAAAGAAAAAATTGATGCTGGAGTTATATGCCTACCATTTGTGACTTCTAATCAGCAAACTGTTGATATCTTGACAAAAAGTTTAGCAAGACCCAATTTTGAGCGACTGATAGCCAAGTTGGGCATGACAGATATCTATGCACCAACTTGAGGGGGGTGTTGAAGAATAAAAAAGAAATTAGATTTTATTCTCTTTTATTTTATATTATTATGTTTATTTTTATTCTGTCACTATTACTCAGTATTACTATTGTTATTTATTTTTCTATATAAACAGCTCAGGGATGTAGTAATAAAACATGAAATTATTTTGTCTTTTACTTTCTTCAGTGTTGTTGAGTGAGAGGTTGTATAACTAACCATTTCTTCTAAAGGATTACCTGCACAATTACATACATCATAGTTCATTGAAGTTTTAAAAACTTCTCCTTATTTGGTTAGTTTCATTGTCAAAATATATTATAATGTTTCCATTACTTTGCAGTAACAATTATGTTTTATTAACTAATATTTTATCCTATCATCACATAAATTTCAGTATTAGCATGTTGACTCTTCTCACTGATTAACTTGCTTTGCTTTATTGAAGCACTAGACTTTTGTCCAGTTTTCCATTGAAGGGTTTCAGAACTACAACCATAAAACAAAATAGGCTTGAGAGAATTTTCGAAACACATTTAAGCATATCTTTGAGAAAAAGACACAAAAGGGAGTTTTCATCTACTGTTGAAAACTAATTGCATACTGAAGTATTTTCTTAGATGATTTTAATCTTAGAAAATATCTCTCATACATATATGACTTTCAGAAAAATCCCTTCATTTCAATTCTACTCTTTGAGCATTCATTTACATAAGTATAGAGATTATGTTTCACAACTCAAAATATAATCGAAGAGTGATTAAAAAAAGACTTTTTTTTTCTTCTTCAGGAGATGACTTAGGTAAGAAGATGAAATTGTCATTTGAAAAATAGATGTTCTGCTAACGCGTTTTATCTATTTTTCATATAAAAATTACAGTCTTTAGTAATTAATTTTTGTCAATCCATTTTGAAATAGATTTTAAAAACAAAAATTTCAAGAATGAATTAAAATAGGATTTATCCAAAAACATAAACTAATTCAGACCATTTTATTGGTATTTTTAGCAGTAAAGAATCTTTACTCTTACACAGTAAAGTGCTCAATCAAGAGATAAAGCTCTAATACTAATTGAAGGTGTTGGAAAACACAAGAAAATGGGGTTTTGAATTGTGTTATACTATTTCTGAAAAATACTTGAGTTGCTTAACCAAAACATATATTCTTTATCAAATCATTCAATTTAAAATTAAAAAAAAAAAGTTTCATAAAATAAAGTTCAAACATAAAGAACTTAGGTTAGAATAATAGAGACAGAAAAATGGGACACATAAATTATTATAGTAGTTCACTACAAACTATTGCTTAACCTGAACGTATGTTCTTTATTATTTACTATGTCACTTTAAGCTTTGAGTATTTTTTTTTAGTCTCTCTAAGTTGTCACTATTTGAACCCTTCTCACCTTTTGGGCAGACATTCATTGAGGTTCATGCGTATTGTTAAACCTCTTCAGGCACATCTTTTGGATTGAAGAGTTGTTGTCACTATTGGACTGGTCAACATAAGTTCAAGTTTGTGTGTTCATTGATCAGTTTCTACTTAAATACTAAGAAATATATCATTGAGAATGTTACCATTGGAGATATTGAATCAGTATTTAAGGAAAATAAGCTTTTAAGACATATATATCGACATAATTAATTCAACATATCTTTAATTAAGAAGATAGTTAGAGGATGTCACTATCAGATGATGTCGTGTGCTTTTTCAGTTAGAGGATAAGTCTACCATTGACGAGGAAATGATATTGGAATGTTGACTCTTATAATAGCGTTGATTATATTAGAGTATTGACTTGAAATATCGATCAAATGGTTTACCAAAATTATCATATGAAGGGTCATTAGAATGAACTTGTATTAACACATTCGTTAAAGATGCATTTATTAGAGTCAGACACAACTCTAACAAATTCGTTAGAAGTTAATGTTGACTTGTTTAATAGATTATTTTTCCTTGTTCAAGAGGAATTAAATTGTTTGCCGGATAAACCATCTTTCAATTGTACAAATATTTTTTATAGAATAAATTTCACTGACCAATTTAATGAATTAATTTATTTGAATTTGATTGATATTTAAATTTTAAAATAAAAGAAACCGAATAATTAATGTTGAAGTACTTAGGATCTAAATGAATTATTTATTGCATACACCATCTTTTATATAATAGAATAGATAGGTAGGTACATTAATTTACTGAATTAAATTAAATTTGATTTAATTTATTTTTAAAATTTATACTAACCAAATAATTTATTGTTGAATGACATATGGTCTGACACCATTTTTTTTATAATATAGATATATTTGAAACAAGATGTATAATACCCTCCATTCAAACTTACATTTCGTTAATTTTTTAATTTTTTTAACAATCTAAAATTGTTATTGAATGTGCATGAGGTGTCAGTCTAATGTAAGTAATTGATTTTGCAAACTTAAGGGATGGACTTCAAATAAGAGACAACTATAAAATATCATTAGTGTCATCATTATATTTTATTAATAATTTATCTTTTTCTAATTTTGAAAAACTTATTATTCACATAAATATTTAAAGTCAACATCGATTACACTTAATTTGGTTAGGTCAAAGCTTGGGTCAATTATACAATATTAAGAAATATTATATTAATTAATTCATATTAAAAAATTATATTAATTCATTAACTTTAATAATATTAAATGAAATAGAATCTAGATGCTTCAAATGACTAAATCATTTCTTACCTAAGCCAACAATCTCTCTTATAAAATCAACTCAATTACTTCTATCAAAACACGAAAACCATTTTGCTTACTTAATTTTACTCAAATTTAAATCTTTTTCTTAGACACATAATTTCAAGGTGAAAACTTTGTTCATGTCACCCTTGAATACCTCCAATATATAGCTCACTCATAGAGACGTAATGTATTCAAAAACTACGATGTGTTTAGTTCAATTATCGATATATTGAGTTAGAATCTCTTAATTTCTCAAAAGTAATTATGGAATCCAATTAGAGAGATAGACATATATGTGTGATACTTCTCAGATCCACTTTTTGAAATATTTTAAAAAATACATCTTACCATTATCGCATTTGTGTCGATCTCTATGATAAGTAGAACTCTTTATTAGTTTTGAGAAGTGAAAATGATCTTGATTCCAATATCATATTTGTATGGACTTAATTTTATTTGAGTTTTTTCAATGTTATTTTGAGTCGCGATGCGAGATCTCATTTTCCTTTACTAAATCGATGATTTTCATATCTTCACCTCTTAAATATTTTGTTGAATCACTCACTAATAATATTTTTTTTATTATTTCAACAACTGTGATTTCCTTGATTAATTACTGTCACAAGACACATGTTGTAATGATGGCATAACTTTATAGTGATGAAAAAGACCGTTGGCTCAAACCATGAGGTCAGTTCTTCCATCAAATGCAACAATTTACATTGCTCATTTCGAAGCTCAATTTGGATCAAGGGTTACCATTAGTTATGATCCACTGTTATGTGAAGTTTGGGCAAAATAAGTAGTAGTGTGATGTGGTTGTGCTATGCTTTTATTGGAAGACTCAAAGATTTTTAGTCTATCTTATCAAAAGAAGTTAAAGGAGTATTATTTTGTTATTGAGGTTAGTTGGAAGAGCTTCATAGACTAGCTCCTTCAATTTGGATTTTATTTAGCGTGTATCAAAATATTTATTGAAATTTGTAGTAATACAAAATCTAGTGGTTATGATGTGTATATACATACATTTCGAGATCTTGTTGCATTTTTATAATCATTAATTCAAAATTAAATTATAATGTACTCTTGGTTCTAAATATCATTCTATTTAATTACTTATTTATCTAAGTATAATCAACTTTGTTTCACAATAAATTGTACACAATCTTTGTGGAGGCAATGCACCATATTTTGTTGAAGTACATTCTGTTAGGGAAATTTTCAAAATATATTTGGATTTTTTTAATAGCTATATTAATATAGAAAAATTAAATAATTGAATGTATCACTTGGTCAAGTGGTTGCAATGATTGAGTTTAATTCAAACCAATGCATCTATTAAGTTATCAAAAGTTGCAATCTTTCACAAGAGTTGTTTTCTTTCACTAATGGGTATAAGTTGAAGAGTTGTTTTCTTTCATCAATTGGTATGAGTATCTCTATAAATAGAGATATTTTAGAGGCAGAAAGAACACAAAGATAAACAACACAAATTCATGTTACATAAGTCAAAAATATTTCTGAGTCATTTATTCTTTTCTCTAGTGCACGAGAGAAAACGAAGAAACTTTATTCTGTAAAATACCATTGATCGATATACTTGATGTGAATGTGCAATTCACTTGAAGGATTCTAAAGTATCATGAAGAGGATTCGTCGGTTAACCCATTTGCATCCAATATATATAGATTGGTGGGGGCAAATCGAACCTAAAGCTTAGTGTGATACACATGCTTTGAAATTTATTTGTGTAACCTTCATCATCATCAATTTCATCATCTTCTTACTCAAGATTTGCAGCATACCCCCAACAAAAGATCCAACATTCTTTATGTTCGATTTTCGATTATTATGACTGCAACTTTTATAGGAGATGGACTTTTTTGACCACGGTGAAAGGTACACATTTAATTTATTTAAATATGTATGATATGTTTGAAGTTATAAATTCATATGTGGTTCTTCAAAGTAATTACATTTGTTTATGTTAAATTTAACAGGTGGTTAGATTGATATATGTGCATGATTTAAAATATATTCAAGTATGTGAATTTAATATGGTTTATGCATGAATTTTATTTGTTTGGTTTTTAAAAATAAAATTAGTTAAAGTCTTGGAAATAATCACATGAAAATTTATGGTTGGACACCGAAATTTATTTAGTGTTAATATATTTATATATTACATCTATGTTTGAAATGCATATATAATAAATTTTCTTTTTCGAATGCATATGTAATAATATGGACATAAGATGTGGAAATTAATAATATGAAATTAGAGATATAATGGTGTAATGAAATTTAAGTTTATCTTATGGTTGATGATTTTAGACTAAGAACAAGAATTTATGATTGACCGGTGGAAGAAAATTTGTTTATAATTTTGGTCTCTTAAATTTTGACAAGTATGAATATGTAAGATGCATATTTAATACATTAATTTATTTAAAGTTGTTAAATAAATTGTCGTAAATATCAAATGTATGTCTCAATAATAGTGACGCTTCATGTGAGAAGTTATTAAATCTAAAATTGATTAATTCATATTATATATGTATCATAGTATAAAAGTATATGTCAATTTCTTGCTTATTTTGATATTAAAAATGATTTGGACATATTATTTAAAAATTATTATAAGGTGACAAATGTTTATGGAAGAAACTGATAGAAAATTTTAATGATTGTATTCATTGTTTATTTTCTATTATGATACTTATTTGGATTTACTATAGAACATATTTAAATATGAAATTTGAATTAACAAATAGAATTCATGGTGTATGTATAAGTTATAATATAACTATGGTTTATTTAATAGAAATGAAATGAATTCTTATCTGTTAAGAAGTAGATGACTTCCATGTTTGGATCCACCTTATGATATTTGATTGTGAGAAATTTTTATGATCATACTTTGTTAACTTATGGTAGTATATATTGAATGCACTCAATGTTTTATATCTTGAATATAGATGTATTGAAAAGAGAATTAGACGTTTAAATTGAGATGCTTATTAAATATGGTAAAAGGTAGAATGACATAAGAGTTTGTGTTTGTGATAATTGAAATGTTTAAAAATTGTATGTGATACAATATGAAGAGATTAAATAAAAGAAAGGAAAAAAAAAAGGTCATGGTTTGGTGATAATTGGTCAACACTATCAAGAATATAAAAGGTAATCAGATGCTTGATGTAAGTCGTGACTTGTACCAAACCTGATATAACATATGTTATTGGAAGATTAAGTTGGTATACAAGCAATCCATGTAAAGAACGTTGACATGCTATTAATAAAGTATTAAAATATTTGAAATGAACAATTAACTATAGTTTAATCTATAGTGGATATCCTTTACTTTTAGAAGGATATACAGATGTTGGTTGAATAAATCATGTAGAGGATCATGCTTCCATAAGTGGATGGATTTTCAACCTTGATGAATGTTCAGTTTATTAGAGATCAAAGAAACAAACTTGCATTGTCGACTCCACCATGGTTGTAGAGTTCATTGCCCTAAGTACAAGTAGTAAAAAGGTGGAATGGCTAAGAAATTAGTTGTATGAGATACCAATTTGGCTAAAGTCAATGGCACCAGTATCCATACATTGTGATAGTTAATCCAAACTATCAAAAACATATAACCAATAATATAATAGAAAAATCAATACATTTTGGTTTAATGCATAGCTATGTAACTGATTTAATGGAGTGATATCCATAGTGTTTGTAAGAATTGATAAGTATCTTGCAGATCCTTTGACGAAAGGTCTGACAAAGGACATGATGTTGAAAACATCATTAGGGATGTGATTCAAGCTCATATCTAGATAATCACCAATGGTGGAAACGTCAACTCAAACTTGAGTAGCATCAAGTCTTGAGTTCAATGATGAAAGTACACTATTAGAGTGATTGAAGTACTTGACAATAGATACATCCCAAAGGATAAAAGTACTTGGACCATAAAATAAAAATGGTAGGATGAGGTCTCCTCTTAATGGACATATAACATGTATTTGCTGAAATGTATAATTATGGGTGCATTTCTGATATAGTCCACCTATATGAGAATGAAGTGGGCAGCTTCATAGAGTTCAAGAGCTTGGCTCTTAAATTCTCACGAAAAGGATATGAGACACAGGGCCTTATCAAATGTGTCATTTTCATAATTCGATCAATGATACCGAGATTTCATGTGTAAGTTATGCACATTTGTTCTAATGAATGGTTGGTTCAAAGCTTGTCTACCAATTTATTCGGGGATGAGTGAAAGCATAGTTTACTAAGTAATGATTCAAATCGTAAGATACTTTTATCTGAAACCATGAGATTTCCGGAATAACAGACTTAGATATATTTTGAAAATGGTGGGGGATTGTTAGGGAAATTTTCAAAATATATTTGGATTTTTCTAATAGCTATATTAATATAGAAAAATTAAATAATTGAATGTATCACTTGGTCAATTGTTTGCAATGATTGAGTTTAATTCAAACCAATGGATCTATTAAGTTATCAAAAGTTACAATCTTTCACAAGAGTTGTTTTCTTTCATTAATTGGTATAAGTTGAAGAGTTGTTTTCTTTCACCAATTGGTATGAGTATCTCTATAAATAGAGATATTTTAGGGCAGAAAGAACACAAGAAGATAAACAGCAAAAATTCATGTTACATAAGTCAAAAATATTTCTAAGTCATTTCTTCTTTTCTCTAGTGCACGAGAGTAAACGAAGAAACTTTATTCTGTAAAATACCATTGATCGTTATGCTTGATGTGAATGTGCAATTCACTTCAAGAATTCCAAAGTATCCTAAAGGGGATTCGTCGGTTAACCCATTTGCATCCAATATATATAGATTGGTGGGGGCGAATCGAACCTAAAGCTTAGTGTGATACACACACTTTGGAATTTATTTGTGTAACCTTCATCATCATCATCAATTTCATCATCTTCATCATCTTCTTACTCAAGATTTGAAACATACCCTCAACAAAAGATCCAACACATTCTAATCCAACAGTAGTGGCCCTATGATGCAATATTGCAGCTGATGATTAAATAATTTGATGTTAAAATCATTTTAGAATATATGTTCATTAATTTTATGATTAATTTTTCTATATGTATCCTTACTATGTGTTAATTTTAAACACATATGACTAAATGAGTAATATAAATAAATAAAAAAATATATTTATATATTTTTTTCTAAAAATAATAGTTTTTAGTGCAAATATTTAAAAAAAATAAGATTTTTTGGGATTTTAAGTGTGCACAAATTTATATTTTAATTATCTCTAACTATTTCCTATTTTAATTATTTATTTTATAAATAATTATCTTGAGATAATAATAATATTGTGTTTGATTTCCCTTATTTTTATATACTTATTATGGCATGTTGATTAATATATATATATCATGATTTAGTAATTAATATAATGTGTTGATGTTATATTTATTTATTTAATAATTTTGATTATTCTCTAATGATAGTAGTATTTTAATGTAAATATTTTGAAAAATAAGTACAATTATAGTGATTATTTTGAATATGAGAGTTTCAGTTATTAGTAATATATATTTTTTAAAGGTTTATTATTTTAATTTATAATATACTAGTTATGAAATATTAGTAATATTTTAAAAATTAAATGACGTTTAAAGGAGTATTAAAAATGAGATTAAATATTTATTAATTTTGCTTTAGAAAAAGAAAAATAGTAATAGTAAAATGCGTTGACCCATGTGTTAACAAAAAATAAGAAAGGAAGGTAGGAAAAACCATTTGCGCAACTGACATGAAAGAAAGAGGAAACAAGACAAGTAGGACTATCGTTTGCACCGATGATCATGATCATGTCCCAAAAAACTTCCTCTATTTTTATCCAAATTTTATTATGCTGTTTTCTTAATTGAGATAGTTAATTTAACATACTTCTTCAGAATTCTAGCCTTCACAAGTTTTCTCTAAAATTATGGACTTCTCCATTTATCGAACCTGCTATTTTGTATGGTTCTTCTTCACCGTAAGTCTTATTTAAGATGAACCAACATCAAAATGACCGTGTGAACAATGTACATTCTCTACTAATTAGTTTTCTGAATTTGGGTAAGTTTCTTTCACCCAACTTTGAAATTAACCTTTTAGAATGTGTTTTCATAATGTATTTTTGATGTTTATTCATAATATGTTAAGTTGGACTCATTGGAGGAAGAATAGTCAAAGGAACAGAGGCTTCTCACTTGTGGACTCGAACTATATATGATAAACGATGAGAGATTGTTTTAATTCATGAGTATAATATATTGTGAGATGAACAGGAAATTTGTATTTCCCAATGAGTCATCTAGGGCTTACTACCTGCGGTAGTAGCCAATTAAGAGATAAATTAATTAATATAAAAATATGAGAATTGTGAGATTAAAATTTAAAATAGATATGTTTATAATGTGTTGATATCAATTTTTTGATAATTGTGTGGTATTTGATATTTGATATCATTGTGATATTGTCGATTTTTCCATTTATGAAACTTGCTATTTTGCACGGTTCTTCTTCACTGTAAGTTTTATTTGAGATAAACTAACACCAAAACGTCCGTGTGAACAATGTACATTCTCTACTAATTAGATTTCTGAATTTGTTTAAGTTTCTTTGACCCAATTTTCAAATTAATCTTATAAAATGTGTTTTCATAATTTATTTTTGACGTTTATCCATAATATGTTAAGTTATGACTGAATGAAGGAAAATGAGTCAAAGGAACAAAGACTTCTCACTTGTGGACTCGGACTATCGTGTAAAAGCATCAATATATGGTAAACGGTGAGAGACCATTTAAATTTATGAGTATAATGTATTGTGAGATGAACCGGAAAATCGTATTTTCTAGTGATCCATCTAGGACTTGCTACCTACGGCAGTAGCCAATTGAGAAATTAATTAGTATAAAAATATGAGAATTTTGAGATTAAAATTTGAAATAGATATGTTTATAAGGTGTTGATTGATTTAATTTTTGATAATTATGTGATATATGATATCATTGTGATATTAGACGTTGAACGAATTTCATGCTTATGCTTGATTTGATGAGATTTTGTGATGTGATGATAAACCTTGAATGCTTTGTGTCATGTAATAATATTTGATCATAATGGTGACTAACGATTGAGATGTTATCAAATTGTGATGAGTATGTTGATTCACCCCATAATTGATGAAATAATAGTGATTCCAACTTATGCAAATGATAGTACTCTTAATAGAGTAGTCTAGGCCAAGGAGAGGAGAAAATAGATGTTGGGAATTTTTTGATGAGGAGATTATCTTGTCATCAAATAGATAGGGTATGACAAGCCTAGTGATGAGGAAATACAACTAAGTGAGCCTAAATGTGGAGATCTGTTGTTGACCCTTACATGACGATTTGTTCATCCACTTGTCGTGGTGGCATAATGTAAAGCCTTTTAGCTGAGTACTTAAGAGTTAGAATAGTACCAAATGATGGAGTATAAAGAGTATTAACTCATATATATCATTGCATTATCTTGTAATTTTTTTATTGTGATTAATGTGTTTCAAAAATGATAATAGTTTATCTTAGATGATTTGATGCATATTATAATGCGATAACGATTTTACTTGTGTGAATTTTGTAACAACTATCACCATGTATCTAATGAGAATGGTAATAATTCACACATTCTAGCATTCCAGAGGCAATCATATAAATTCTCATGAAGTACAATCATTAAAATGTCATTGTAACTACATAATACATAGTCTACCAAATATCCTCTGATGTACCAATACATAAAATAAATTATAAATTAAACCAAATATAACTATAGAGCTTTATCCCATGAGCCTGAATCCCAACCTCAATCCCTCTTATCTGTTATAACACAGAAATATGGAGGAGATAATATCTTTGAACTCTATAAAAAGGGTAAGGGCAATTCAAATAATTTTCCTTAGATGCGATTTCAAGCATGACATGATTATGCAATTTTATTTTTTTAAAAAATCCTTATGCTTCCTTTCTTTTCCTTAGAGTATGGAAAAGGCATCCTCAATGATCTCAACATGGGTCACCAAGATAATTGAGATCTTCTTGATAAGGTAGATCTTGGTCATGACTTCAATCAGAGTTCCAGCTGTTGTTCCCTTACCTATGTCTCATTTCTAAAATAATCTTCAATGTATGTTATGACATTATGTATATTATGCATACTTCATTATCACGTTAATTATAATTAATTGATTAGCTTTAACATAAGTAATTCAAAAACAATATATAAAAGTTAATCCCAAGTGAAATATCAAAGGCAAGTTACAGTCAGAGGGAGATTACAGTCTGAGGGATGCCCTAATCAAATGAAGTTCTAATTAGAGGAAGTTCAGTCAGAGAAAGTCTCGATCATATGAAGTCCAGTTATAGGAGAGACTTGATCTTAGGAAGTCAAGTCAAAGGAAATACTCGATTAGAGGAATTCAAGTCAGAGAAAATACTTGATCAAAGGAAGTTCAATTAGAGGAAATACTTGGTTCGAGGAAGTTCAAGTTAGAATCAGAATAGATTATCCAAAAAGAAATTTCAGAGGGACTCTACGTAGAATATCTAGAGGAAGATTCAAAAGGAGTTTACATAGAATATCCAAGGGGAAGGTTCATAAGGAGTCTACATAGAATGTCCAAAGGGAATTTTTAATACAAGTATATCCCAGTTAGTCCACTAACATTCGACCCTCAATTTTTCAATCCTTTAACACATTATGGTCATTAGCACACACAAACAGAAAGAGCGAGTTTCATAGAATTGAATGCAAGTTTCAACAATTCCTACATGCCAAACCTCATAATTTACCTCACTCTCAATTTTGAAGTTCATGTCATTTCAAACCCGATAAATAAAGTTTCAATAGAAAACGAGTTTGATGCTAGCCCAAGAATGCCAAATGCAAACATGAATATTAGTTACTAGGAAAAGAACTCACGCTCTTAACAAGGAGAAATTTCATTTAGAGATGAGTTGGTTTGTTTGAGTTGTCTAGTTTCCTAGCTCTTAACACTTATGTCTCTATTGCAATGAGTCGAATCTGAGATTCCTTGATCTAGTATTTATCTTTTTTCAGTGCTACTTGGACTATAGACGACACCAAAGATGAATGGGAGGACATGCATGAGATCATATTGGAGGAAGAGAACTTCATATGGTTGTTGCCATTGAAGGATCTTGGGGAGAAAATAAGGGGAATGTTAATGACGAACAATAACAAAGTGAAAAGAATGTGTTAGGATGGAAGAGAAAACGAGGATTGGTGGTGAATGAAAGGAAATTGTTGAATGGGTTGGTGTACCCGTGATTTAGAGAAAGAAAGAGAAGATTGATGTATTTTCCTCTTTTGACAGTTGTACTTGTTAACACTACCACTTATCCACCCCAACTTTGAATATAACTTAAATACTACTAGAAAATATTGCATGATGTTTAACATAAAAAAATAATAATATTATCTTAATCTTTTAAATATTTCTAAGGTAGTGACCAGGGTTGTTACAACTTTGATGTTATAATATGATATTATTTTCTTGAATATTTTGTTATATCATGATGTGTTAAGATACAATCTATTATGATTATTTGTTTGTTCGTCTTATTTATATTATACTATCAACATGATTTTAAAATTCGCCTTATTTGTTGTTTGTGTTTGACTGACTTGACCTTAGGTTTATGAAATCGTAGTTACTACATGTTAGTGAGTCTTGAATTTCAAGTATAAAAGATGTTATGCTCAAATATGTGATCTTGAGAATGAGATTTATAAATTTTATTTTATATTAAAATATTGTTAGTAATAGTAACTTTTTGGAATTAAATTAGTAAACTACATTTAAATCAATTTTATTGAGATTGTCCTTTTTTATTCGGGAAATGTAGTTTAAAGTGTCTCATATGTACTTTGAGAAATGTGATATTTAAAATCACTTGTAAAGTTTTTATTTCCTTGAAAATATTTTCTATTTATCCGCTTCAAATTTGTAAAAAAAAAATCTAGCATAAACTACTATATATTATTTTATTAAAAAGTCAACATTAAGTTGATGTAATATAGATTTAAAAAATTTTAAAATTAGTTCATATTTACTATCATGAATTTGAATCAAAATTAAAAGTTAAGGTATACTATTTAAATTTGTTTGATATTTATATTTTTCAAAAACTAACTAAATAATTAGTTATTGAATGATTTAGGGTCTCGCATGATGCATTGATTAACTGCATAAAATATCTTTAAACATTCAATCATTATAGCATACTTTTTTCTTATAAAAAATAGAATATGTATTTTGCAAGCATTGATTTGTGATATATTTGTAAGCATTGATTTTTATATGATCATTATTTTTATTTTTATTTTACTTTTTATCTTGGGTATATTATTTCTTTATTCATTTTTGACTAATTGAATGAACTACTGTTAGACATAAGTCCATTTTTGATATTATTGACAAACATACATCATGTGATAAATCTAACATTTTGAACTAAGAAAAATTTCAGGAACAACAACTCAACTCTATAATAGCTTGGAACTCAAGGAATCAACAAAAGTTGGAAGATTCACTGAGCAAATCGATTGGACAAATCAATTTTGTAAAAGGGTTTTATGAACTTATGAAGTATGTGATTAATCAATCGACTGGAAAAATCGATTGGCACATTTTCTAAAAATCAAGAATTCTATCAATTGATTAGGTGAATCGATTGGTACATTTATTACAAAATAAATTGTGCAAGTCAGAGAGTCAATTAGCCTTAAATCGATTAGGCAAATTGATTGTTTAAATCACAACGACTGACTTGATTGCTTAAATCGATTGGCACATTTACTGAAATTAAATTGTGCAAGTCAGTAGCATGCATTTCAAGCCAATCGATTTGGCAAATCGATTCTTCCAATCACAAGTTTATTTTCTTTGTTTAAATCGATTAACTCAATCGATTGTGAAAGTCACAGAGCCTAACCAACTTTAACAAATTGATTAGGCAAATCGATTTAACCAAATAAGTTTTAAAATGAACTTGGTCTGGGACATACACAATCGATTAGCACAATCCATTGATATATATCTTTTGAAATAAGTTTGGCATCAATCGATGTGGTAAATCGATTGCATGAAACAAACTGATACATTGTTCTTCAGACATAAGTCCATAATCGATTAGGCACATCGATTAAATGATTTAAGGTCTCTCTGTAATTAGCGAAATCGATTGACCAAATCGATTAGCACAAAAGTTTTAACAAACAGAGAAGACTTAGTCCTGGCCAAATCGAATATGTAAATGTTTGAATCGATTGCGTAAATCCATTGTTTTGATCTCGTTGTTGGAACAAAACATACCAAATCGATTATGCAAATCGATTCAAATATGAACTGTTGTTCAAATCTGAAGAATGCATGAAAACAATCGATTAGTGAAATCGATTAGTTTATGTAGTTTCAAGATTCATGAAAAACAAGATTGCGAAATCGATTTGGTAAATCGATTGCACTTGGTTTATTCTTTAATAAATCGATTGGGCAAATCGATTTATCTGTGATATTTTCTAAAACTATATAAACTGTTTTCATTTACTTCTTCTCGTAATATCCAATATACTTTGACATTCATTTTCTAATAGTCACTTTCTCACATTGAAAATAACATTGAACTATACTTTTTCAGACTTGAACCTTATTCATTCATGATCAACAAAGGCTGAAAAAGATTGCAAAGAGAAAGACATTTAGAGAAGAAACTTGCTTTACAAACTCTGTGTGTTTCTATTTTTAGAACATCTATAAACGAATTTCTGTAATCAAATAACATTGAGAAATCCAGTCTTAACTGGTAGTGATCTTTTGTGATTGAGGGATCTCATCAAGAAGACACTTGACTGAAATCTTGGAAGTGTTTATGGGAGATAAACTCTGGGATTCAGAGAGATAAGAATCAAATAGAAAGAATAGTTTAAGATTGATAGACGAGGAGCTGGAACATCTGTAAACTGATTCTGAGGCATTCTAGTGGAAAGGCTAAGATCGGAGTTGATCTTAGGACTGGACGTAGGCCGTTCAACAACGGCTGAACCAGTATAAAAATAATTGTGTACATTTTTCTTTCCCTTATCTCTTTTTAATTTCTGCTTTGATTACTTGATTGATATTGATTGCATGCAACAATATAATTATGTGTTAAATGACTTTACATGAATTGTTATTTTGACATGCTTGTTTATGAATCAATATCTTGAATGATAAATGTATATGTTGTACTCTTCATTTTAACAATAATTGTTAGTTGATTTTCTTTAGGATTGATCTTTTTGGGACCATGTTTAATCTTTTGTTTAGCATATTTCGAATTTATTAAACTGTTGCGCATATTGTTAGAATAGGCATTATTCTGCATATTTTCTGTCTAACTGAGGTCATAATCCCCATCAACTACTATTTCTTATATTTTACGGTTCATGCATGTCTCATTTCTACTTAGACATTCGATAACTAATTCTTAATTAGATTTTTTATTCCGCATGTTTCTTTCAAAAATATTTTAATTTAATTATCTTTTTGAAAAGTGTATATAATGAACAAACTCAAAATACTATTTTTTTTCCACCACAAAAACACTAAATAATGTTAGAAATGATAAGGCATCACTATTTGATTTTGATAATTTTTACCTTTGATTGAAACTATATTATCATATATCCTTCATCAAATAAGTTTATTATATTGAAATTATTGTTTTCATGAACAATTTAAATAGACAAATACTTTCTTTTGTATTAGAGGAATATAATATGTATATGAGCACTAATTGTAAAAATAAATATAAATTGTATATTGCTTTGAAAATATTCAATGTATAATTTGACATTTTTATTTAAAAAAATATCATTTGCTAATATTTTTGTTGTTGTTGCAAAGCCTTACTAATTTAAATGATTGTGATTCAATATTTTTTATTTATTTTAATTTAAATTTTATTGAATTTTTTGTGATTTTTAATAGGTGATGATTATGTTTTTGGTAATTTATGGTTGTTTCATTTCAATTATTAAAATATAATTATAATATTATGATGTATTTATATGCAACGAATTAAAAAAAGTAAATAACAATTAAATCAATATAATAAAGAATTACTAGAATGATGAATAAAAAATAAATAAATTTTAAAGGTGCCACGTTATATATTAAATGATGTGATAAAATTAATAATTAGTATTACATAGCATATAAATGTGACTTGTTTTGAGGGTTTGTTTTACTATATTGATATTTATTGACCATAATATAAATCTCTTGGTCGAACAAATCTTTAACAAATTTGGCATTAATGTTGGTTATTCAAACTCTCTATTCTTTACTAAAATGATTTAATTTTTAAATAAGATTTTATGAATATTATGAATAATGTCTGGATGTCCATTTGCTTGACACCTTCCATAATATGTCTTTAACTCTCAAGATTGAAAGACTTTATGGATCATTATATTAGGAATTTCATGTTCTTGTAAATTATAAGACTTATTTTCTCCAAATTGCTCTCATTATCTATTTATTCCTTCTCAATAGTTTAGTTTATAACACCTTTTCGAATGATAGAGAAAATTTTCTTAAAGGTTATATTACAAGAATACTTCTTATTCTCAATATCTTTGTACTAATCTAATTATAATCACGCGCGTTATTATATTTGTTGATGTATTTTTTTGGTGTCAGTTATTTTAATTTTTACATATTTTGTTGAGAAATTTATTTGACTTTCTATAAGTATCATACATATTTTTGTTTATTATAGTTAAATTTATGAAGAATTTAACATTAAAAACATCCTAAAAGATTGCTCAAATAATGATGCTCTTGATCATTATAATTTAATATGTTGTTTCTCAAGAATTAAAAAAAATTAAAATTAAAGTATCACGGAAGGATTGCTCAAATAACGGATTTTCTTTGATCATTGTTTATAAATATCATTTGTGATATAGTTCATGAAAAATAAAAAAATTAAATAAATTATTCTAGTAGTATTTTGAAATATCACTTGTGCTATAGTTTTGTAAGAACAAATAATTTATTATAGCATACTTGTTGAATTGAAAAAATGTGATTTTCCATAGTCATTATCTAAGAAGATTTGTGGTTGAGTCCGTGAATAACTACACACTTATGCCATATGCTATGATTGAAATCTATAACATCTATTTTATGACACTCAAATATGCTTTTAAAGTAGCAAAATTAAAAATAATATTTTAAAAGATTAGTCACATTTGTGATTATATAAAAGAGAAATTATTGATTAAAAGAGTGAAAGATCACATCATCACATGATCAATTGAACTTTGTTCTTAGAAGTGAATGGTTCATACTAGTTTTGTATAACAACCAATGTTATGGTTATGATAATTGATATAATAGTGATTACAATTGATTATTGATCTTTACAATTCTATTGTGATTATGCACGTTTTCCTAACTGCATGCATTCTACATTTTTGTGTCTTATGTTTTACTAGTTATATGCACTCTTATTGGTTGTTGTGTGATTGCTTATTAGTTGTTGTTTTTAGTTCAACTTAACAAAACAAATTCTTCAAGTTTTTTTAATTGGCTACTAAGTAACATCTTTAGTTTTTCTTCCATTCATGACTCATTCTCTAAAAATAAAATGCCATGATTTAAATGCTTGCTTAACAATTGAATTAATTATGAACATAATAATATTTCAATCTATCATAGAATCTCCGACCCTCTGAAACAATGGATCTCAAATTGTGCTAGTGTGCATCATTTCTATATTTTTTAATTTTATTTTACTATATTTTTTATTCACCTATTTTTAGTTTTCATAATAGAATGAGTAATGACACTAGTATAAAAAATGAAGATATATGCCTTATTCTTAGTACAACTATCAACACAATTCTCAAGCAAAATAATAATATTTACTTCTCATACTTAGTGATGTATAAAACTAATGTTAGTACTATATATCTCGCTCTTAAAAAATTGTTGAAGGCTTTGGACGAGCTACTATATTGTTATATGAAGGAAAAAAGTTACACATTACAAATGTAATATATTATTATTATTATTATTATTATTATTATTTCATGTTGATACTCATATATAGTTTAGTAGAGAATTCAAGTATTTTTAATAATTAATAAGTTTAGAAGCACATCACATGAAATAGTCAATTTATATATAAAAGATGTGTTACAAGGTAGTTGTATGGCTCACTTAATAATGATAATTATATGAAACTCTCCGAAAGATTTATTTTTCGTGATTCATATAATTTGGACTCTCTCAGAAATTTCTTAATTAAATTGAATAAGTCTCTTTATATACTTAAACAATATAGATGGATGTTGTGCAATAACATTCTCGATGAATGTAACTCTTATAATCTTTCGATAAAGTTTTTAACAAAATATAGTAACCTTTAAAATTTGAAATGATTTTCAACTAAAACAAAATAAGTTGTGAACTTAAAAATAAAAATTTATAACTTAATTGTAATAGAAAAGTAAGTAATTAACACAAAGATCTAAAGATATATACAAGAGTGAAAATAATAAAATTAAACAAAAGATGTCTTAATCTAAAACTCTTGAGTATATATGATCTGACATTGCAACTTAGTAATATAAATACACTCTATATTAAATTGCAACTTCTCTCTCTCTCTTACAGTTTTGTTTGAGCTGATTTATAGATGAAATTAATAAAACGTGAGAGTTATGCAATAAATACAATATTTCTCTTGTTTGGAAGAACGAATTGTTTTTCTTATGAATGTACATTGACAAATAAAAATAAATAAATTATAAAATTAAACTAAATTATTCAATTAATCTAATTAAAGTGGATTAATATTTATATTTACATTAAATTTCAAATTTAATAATTGAACTTTAATTGAACTTTAATTTCAAATTTAATAATTAAAGTGGATTCTTACTTGAGATCCTAAGATTTTTTGAAACGTTTTAGTGGCTTTAATAAAATTTGACAAGTCATTTTTAAATAGTTCATTTTAAGTTTTAAGGAGAATGTTTTCCATTTTCGTTGCAGAACGTTCATGACCTTTTTGTTTTTCAAAATTTTGTTGTTGTTTTTCTTTTAGTTATTGAATGGTATTGTTGAGGACATTATTGATAGTCTGAGCTTTTTCTTTTTCTTCTTTCTCTTTATGAAATTATTCTTTTAAGGAACTACATTTTTGAATAAGAAGTTTTGAATCATTTAATAAGTTATCAAATTCTTTTTCCATTTGTTCACATTTCAAAATTTGTTGCCTCATCTTCTTCTGTATTTGCCATCAAGCATATGTTAGCTTCCTCACCTTCTTTTGTATTTGATTCTTCTGAATCAACCCATGTGGCCATCATTGATTACTTTTCGAAAGAAAATCGTTTTGATGGCTTTTTGTTCAAGGGACATTCTACTTTGTAGTGTCCTAATTTATAATTTATTACATCCAAAGCATGTGACTTGACCCTTGTCCACTTCTGTTTTGGGATTTTTGTTTTGAAATCCCTTTTTGATTTGATCTTTTCTTTAAATCATTCTTTGTATCCTTCTGGTGAGAAGAGAAATTTCTTCATCAACATCTTCTTGTCCAATTTTATGTGGTTCCTCCTCTATTTGTACTGTGACACTTTCTTGAGATGCTTGTAGAGCTATTGCCTTTCCTTTCTTGATTGGTTTATGTTTTTGCAGCAATACTTCATGTGCTCTTAAAGATCCAATTAATTCCTCCAAGAGAAGTGATTCAAGGTTCTTGGTCTGACTTATAGCTATTACCATTGGTCTCCATATGATTGGAAGACACCTCATGATTTTTCTTACTTTATCTTGTATTGAGTAAGCTTTGTCATGAAAACATATTTCATTCACTATTGTTGTGAACCTTGAGTATATTTTATCAATAGTTTCTCCTTCTTGCATTTCAAACAGTTCCAATTTTCTTATGCCAATGTCTATTCTTGTTTCTTTCACATGGCTTGTTCCTTCATCATGAGTTTGTAATGTATCCCATACTTTTTTAGTAGTGCATCATCAACTCTTTCAGTTTTTTTCCTGCTCAAAACACACGATAAGAATAATTGAGCTTTAGAGTTTAGGAGTACCTTAGTTTTATCGTCAGTTGTCCAGTCTGCTTCTTTCTTCATAGCATAGGTTGAGTCATTTTGATCAACTCTTGGTATGAAATCTCCATCTGTAATGATGCGCCACATTCCTGTATTTTGAGATTTCAGAAATAGTTGCATCTTATTCTTCCAGAAGTACTAATCAAATCCATCAAAGTAAGGTGGTCTATTTGAAGATCCTCATCCAACAATGTATTTTGCTTTTGACATTTTTTCTTCTAGATATTTACTCTAGCACTTGTTAGATGTTTAATCTTTTTAGAAACTGGGCTATGATGCCAATTGAAGTAGCAATGTCGATTTACAAGGAAGAAAGTTTGAATTGTAAATATTCCTATTTCAAAATTCCTGAAAAACTTAAGGATTTAACTCAAGAATGATCTTAGTCAAGAAAATAGAAAACGAAGAATGTTCTTGATTTTTACCAGAAAATGGAGAGAACATTCTTGGTTAGCTTATAATCAAAATTTCAGTTTATGTTTTTAACTTAAATGATTAATCAGGCTTAAAAAATAAGGAGATAAGAGAAAGAATACCATTCATGGATGTATCTTTGTTCATCCAACTTGGGCTACGTCCAGTTCTCACAACTATGAGAATTTCCACTAAGTGTTCAAAGCATAGAACCTTCTTGGTTTTACAGCACCTAGCTCAGATCAACCTTGATCTATTATAAACTTAATTTCTTTCCACCCAAAAAGAGATTTAATCAGGTCACCTATCAACCTTGATAGGATTTCTTAAAATCTACCCAAACTATACTAAACACTTATAGTTTGAGTTTTAAAATAATGATGAGATTCTTTTGCTACAATCTGAGATGTCTCAACTCTTGTTTGAGATTCGATTCTTTACAAAGAATTTAGTACAATAATAATTGGGTATTGAAATATAATCAAAACTCATTCTTTCTTGAGAAAGTGAGAATTTTTAATATGAATGTGAATGATTTAAAGAGACCTCTTAGCATTTGATCATAACTGATTGTTCGTTCTTGATCATATTTCTCTTGTGTTTAACGATCCTTTATACTACAGATATATTTGTTGGTGTTATTGCTTTGATCTGGAGTTTTGATTATATCAAAACATCTTGGACAAAGATGATGAATTTCTGCAGAATTTTAATGACAATTCTGGAGATTGATAATCAATCTGGAGTTTTAGTTTTTGAACTTTATGGAGAATGATTATCAATCTGGAGGTTCAGTCTTGATCATTTTGGATGACTTCCTGATTAATATGGGTGTCCTGTTTAATTCAAGATCGTTTAACTCTCTTGATAGTCAAGTTGGAGATGGTTCATACTTGCTTCAACTTGCATGATTCATGACCTTTTTTCTTTGTGATTCGAAAGCTTTATTTGATTAGAATAGATCCTTATTGATCTTTGTCAAGTACTCATAACATAAGTGTAGATTCCAAAGGATAACTTTTCTTTGAACTAACGGAAATTGATTGATCTTGAGGTTGTGATGATTAGTCTCGATCCTGAAGAAAATTATCCGTTTCCACATATTTTTTCTTTAATGTTCTCCTTTCTTATATGTTTAGTTTTTTATCTGATTTTTTTGTTTTGCTTGAGTCTTATCTTTGAATTAATCCACTCAAAAGCACAGGATAAATTAACATAACATTTAGAATCATAATTAACATTCTTAATTTGTTTATTTTCATCAAAACTTAAATTGAGAGTTTTTCTTAACATAGCATGTCTTTGATGAATACTAACTTTAGCATTCCTTTGTTGAACAATAAATTTAGCATGCTCTAATGAACAATAACTTTAGCATGCCTCTAATGTCAAATAACTTTAGCATGCCTCTGGTGAAAAATAACTTTAGCATACTTCTGATGAACAATATTTTTGAGCAAGCCTCTAAAGCCTACTCTTCAACTATGCCTCTAAAGCTAATTTTCTACTAGCTATAATAATGGTAACACATTCCAAAATGCAACCTCTAATAAGAAGTCTATAAAGTTGCAATGACTCTGATGATGTCATAAACGTGAAGTTGCCCATGCCACTAATTATAAGTCATTCAACTTTGCACCTACCTCTGATTATGGTTATACAAGCATCACATCCTCTCATTTGAACAATCAAGTCCATAATTATTCAGAAAAACGAATGACTCTTCATCATATGCATATTTTTCATTGTTTTTAGTGTTCTTTATCTTTTATTCATTAGTAAATTTAAGGAGTTATTTCATATATTTTGTTGATTTTTGTACTTTAACTTAATGAAATGTTTATGTTCTTATTTCCTTGATTAAGTAGAGATTTTTCGTAGTTTTGTGTTCTTACTTTGCTTTGCTGAATTTTGGTGAGATATCAGCATGACCTATGTGGAGTATTTCAGCCATATATTGAGTTATAGATGTCCAATTGGAGTCAAATCAAATGCAAATGAAAGCTATGATCCATAGCCACACCTTTCCTTATGCCGAAACCAAATTATGAATCAAAAGAGGATCACAATGCACTAAACTTCAAACATAAGATGTTGTGCGCTTGAAGCGCGCCTAAAGTGCATTTCGCGCTTCAAACACTGCCAATTTGCGCCACAAGCGCATTTCACGTTGAAGCCACTACTAATTCGCACCTCAAGCACGTTTGAAGCGTGCAACACGCAGCAGAACACATTAAAACCCCTTTTTTTTTTACTTTTTAGGGATCTTTTTTACTATTGAGAAGTTGAGAAATTTGTGCCCTAGTAGAGAAACTCAAAGACGGCCGTTTCTAGCTTCATTGGAGCAGCTTTATCAAGAATTATTCATGAATCATTCTTGTAATTCTTCTTTAATCCTTATCTTTTAGATCTCTGTCATGAGTAACTAAACCCTTTATGTTAAGGATGAGTATAACAAGATGAAACTCTTATTTTTCTGGTTTGATTTCTAATTATATGAATGAGTTTATTGAATTATTTTCCTCATCTTTGTGCTTCATGTTTTTTATTGATTGATCAACATTAAAATATTCTAAGATTCGTATTTTGAAATGGAAGTGGACTTTACGAATGCTTGAGATGAGAAATTCATGAATTTATAGTCTAAGGATAGATGCAGGTCATGAAACCAATTAAATTAGTTGCAAAGACAATATGTTAACAAGAGAATTCCTATAAGGTAAGGCTTAATTTTAATCTTAAATACACTATGGAATTAGGGGTTACTTTGGAATTAAAGGTTTTGTCACTAAGACAATAGGACAAAAATAATAAAAAGAATACGGTAATAATTAAATAAAGGAATTCAATAACTATGATCAAATTAGACACCAAGGTTGGATTGGAAGTGAAACTCATCCTTAACGTTTTTCTTATTATAAAGGATCAACTTTAGTACTGTTCTTAATTTTTAATATTGTTTCAATCAATTTGGGAACTTTTTGTTCAATTTTAGTAATTAAATATAATTCAATAGTAAAACGCAATCCTTGAGTTCAACACTCGGTACTACCATCTTTTTATTACTTGCAACGATTCAGTACACTTGCTGAAACGCTATCAAAAACCTCAAGAGCTCAACCTTTCTAAGTATTCAGAGTTTAAGGTTTTAAGTTCTAGCAAAGCACTCGTTAAAAATATAATAAGTGATGTAGTGTAGGAAATAATTGAAATAATTTGCTTAATAGAAGCAAAATCCAATCAGTTTCAATCTCTTGTAACCCGACCAAGTAGTGGCTTTAGTTTGCTTCTAACAATCTGTAGGTTTCAGATTGTGTAGAGAAGGCTTGACTTATAGGGTCAATGTGTGGTTTGCCTCAAAAAGTATATAGGTTTAGGTTGTTTTGAGAAAACTTACTTGTAGGGTGAGGTGTTGTTGTAATTCAAGTTTTGATTTAGTGGATAAATACTTCTTTGTGAGAGGACTAAACATAGCTATCAAGTTGGTGTTGAACCGCTATAAAATATGGTGTGTTATATTTTACTTATTTTTTTTTTTGCCTCTAATCCTTTGAAACATATAAGTCACTAGCACCAAAATTAGTTTAAGAATTCAGAAGAAAAAAATAAATATAGACAAACACAACTCAACCCCACCCTCTCATATTTGGCCACATTCACTTCTTACCCGTTAGGGCCAATTATAATACTATTAAATTGGCCAAACTATTTATAAAAGAAATAGTGATACTGCATGAGGTTCCTTACAACACAGTGTCAGATAAGGACCCCAAGTTTACCTCCATATTTTGGAAAGAATTCTAAAAGTCCCTAGGAACCCGTTTTCATCTTAACACTGCCTACCATCCCCAAACTGATTGTCATACTGAAAGGACCATTCAGATTCTAGAAGATATGTTGAGGGTTTGTGTATTAGAGGATGGTGGAAGCTAGTACATACACTTGCCTCTTGTAGAATTTTCTTACAATAACAGCTATCATGCCAGCATATGCATGGCACACCCTATGAGGCATTGTATGGGAGAAAATGTAGGATATGGGAACCAAGTTGGTTTTCTCTCTTATGATTTTGATGTTGACAAAGATATTTTATGAGAATAATTTGTTAGGACTAATGGCTTCATTAGGTGTGCAAAAATTTGAACAAGTAATCAAAAGAAGACATCTAAAACAAGAAATAAGAAGAAAAATATTATAGGAAATGACCAAAGGAAACGATAAAAAGAAACGACCAGAGGAAATGACTTGAGGAAACGATTAGAGGAAGTCAGAAAAGGAATTAAAAAGGTCAGAGGAACCAAAATCAAATCAGTCAACAAAATTATCAAAAATGGACAAATGAACATTCTGGAAAAGTACACACATTTGCCTCTGTTAATGCGTTTTTGGTTGTTCAGCGTATTTATGGTAGTTCACCGTGTTTATGGTAGTTCAACATGCTTTTGGAAACTCAATGTGTTTTTGGTAAATCAACATGCCTCTGAAGAGTTTTGTGCCTCTAAGAATTCAATGTGTCTCTGGAGTTTCCATGCCTCTTATGAACAACAACTTTTTCATTCCTCTGATGAACATAACTTTTATATGCCTCTGATGAACAATAAATTTGCAATGCCTTTGATGAACAGTACTTCTGCATGTCTCAAATGAACATTACTTTCAACATGCTTCTAATGAACAATAACTTTGAGCATGCCTCTGAAGTCTAATGTTCAAGCATGTCTCTAAAGCTCATGTCCCAATAGCTCAGATAATTGCGACATGTTCCAGAACACTACCTCTGATCAGTAGTATTTGAAGCTGCACTAAATATGATAATGCCACAAAAGTGAAGTAGCCCATGCCACTAATTCTAAGTTTTTCCTCTAACAGAATTATTCAGGCAACACAACATCTGAGTCCAACAATCAAGTCAATGATTTTGATGGAGAAAGTGAACTACTATGATGGAATGTCAAAAGCTCTTATAGATTGCTCATAATAGATTGGACTTAGATGTACCCCTTACTTTTTAAGGTCCCAAAACAAGCTCATAATTGTTCCCGCCCAAATCAAATCAAGCGTATGAAGGAAGACTTAAATGAATCAATTTGCAAACGGAATCTAAACAAATACACACAATATCTTTCTAGAAGAATTGCTCATATTAGATTCAGAAATAAAGAATTGGCTAAGGGTCATATAATCAAAACATATCTTTAAAAATTATATTTGGAAGAAATATTTGTTGACCAAGCTGGAATGAAGATATGATTCATAATTCACAAGTGACTAAACTGAAGCCCTAATTTTAACTATAAATAGATACTCTAGGGTGAAGAAGAATTCAACAAGCCAACAAACTCATAAATCCTAAAAAATCAATTATTTAGAAAAACTTAAAAAACAAAATTTTTCTAAGTATTTAGAGTTTAAGGTTTTAAGTTATAGCAAGGCACTCATTCAAAGTACAATATTTCAAAGTGTTGTAGTATGGGAAAATCATTGTACCAAATACGCATAGTAGAAGCCAAACCAAGACCAGCTTTCAAATCTTTGTAACCCAACCTGATAATGGCTTTAGTGTTCCTCAAGCAATTTGTGGATCTAAGGTTGTGTTTAGAATACTTTATTTGTAGGGTCAAGTGGGTAGTTTTCCTCTAACAATCTATAGGTTTCAAGTTATGTAGAGAAGACATGAGTTGTAGGGTCAAGGTTTGGTTTTCCTTAAAAAGTCTGTAGGTTCGGGCAATTTTGAGAAGACTAACTTGTAGGGTAAGGTGTTATGTAATTCAAGGTTTTTGAATTAGTGGATAAATCCTTTTGCGTGAGGGGACTAGAGGTAGTTACCATGTTGGTGGTGAACTACGATAAAATCATGTGTGTTGTCTTTTCATCTGCATTATATGTTTTATTGTTTCCTCTAATTATAAAATTATTTAGTCACCAAATCAGAATTAGAATTTAGAAAAAATATTTTTAATTTAGACCAACACAATTCAACCTTCCTTCTAGTGTTTGCATATTTTCAATTGGCAACAGACTTTGATATCAAGGTTGAGCATTTTACTGTGTTTGAGGAAAGATCCAAGGATCCAACATGTTTGGATTTGGTGAAGAAGTTGTTGTAGGAAACATCAACATACAACCTTTGTTTGATAGAGAACATTTTGAGTATTGGAAGAACAAGATGATGAGTTTCTTTATTTCACAAGATCGTGAACTTTTGGACTTGGTGAAAGATGGTTATATGTAGGGCTATGAAGTTGTACAAACACGAGATAAGGGACTTGACTTGTGTTTGTGTAATTTTAATCTATTTTCTTGATTCTAACTTTGATTTGGTGACTTAAACAATTTTAATTATTAGAGGCAGCAATAAGACAGATAATGCATATGTAAAAACAACACATAAAATTTTATCATGGTTCACCACCAACTTGGTAGCTACGTCCAGTCCCCTCACACAAAAGGATTTATCCACTAATTCAAAACATTGAATTACCAGTATCTGACCCTACAAGTCAGTCTTATCAAAACAACCTATACCTATAAATCAAGTCTATAAGTCAAGTCTTCTCTACACAACTAGAAACCTACAAATTGTTAGATGCAAACTAAAGCAACTACTAGGTTGGGTTACAAAGGGGTGACATTGTTTCTGCTTTACTTCTTCTAAGCAGATTTGTTACAATGGTTACACACTTACAATGAAGCACTGAGAACTAAATAATATAAAGTTGAACAAGTGTTTTGCTAGAACTTAAAACCTTAAACTCAAAATACTTAAGAAAAAATTAAGCTCTTAAGGTTTTTTGATTAACTTTGGTTTTAAGGATTTTTAAGTTTGTTTGTGTTGTACTCTTTCTTTTTCAGCTTTGATCCACTATTTATATATGAATTAGGGTTTGTGAATTTATTGTTGAATTTTTGAATCGTGTCTTAAATTCACCTTGGTGAACAGAGATTTCTTCCTAATATATTTATGCTTGATAGATCTTGATAATTTGACCATTGGGCAATTTTTTATTTCCAAATCTAATATGAGAAATTCTACTAGAAAGATATTATCTTGTTCAAATTACGTTTGGAAATTGATTTACTTGAGTCTTCCTTCATTCGCTTGATTGGATTTAGGCGGGAACAAATTTGGACTTGTTCTTGGACCTTTAGAAGTAAGGATACACCTAAGTCCAATTCAGTATCTTTCTCAATCTATCAGAGCCTTTGACCTTCCATTAGAGTTCTTGACTATTCTCCATAAGAATCATTGACTTTTATTCTTCATAGTCATTAGTTTGATTGTTAGAATCAGATGATGTGATGCTTGAGTAACCATAGTCAAAGGCAAATACAAAGTTGTGTGACTTAGAATTAGTGGCATTGGCAACTTCACCTTTGTTGCATTATTAGACTCAATGAAACTTCAAAGTGTGTTGCATATCAGAGGTAGCATAATATATGCTTCAAATGTAGACTTGAACAAAGGCTTCAGACTTCATAGGCATGCTAAAAAATATTGTTCATCAGAGGCATCCTACAATAACTATTTATGAGAGGCATCCTACAATTATTGTTCATCAGAGGCATGTTAAAATTATTGTTCACAAGAGGCATCCTAAAGTTACTATTCACCAGAGGCATCCTATAGTTACTGTTCATCAGAGGCATCTTACAATTATTGTTCATTAGAGGCACAAATTTTTGTAGAGGTGCACTGAATCTTCAAAGGCTCATAATTCTTCAAAGGCACACTAAATCTTCAGAGGCAGGCGCACAGACTCATCGAAGGCATGCTAACCAAAATCATTCTTCAGTCTTTATAGGCAGACATAGAAACATGTTGAACTACCAGAAACACGTTGTTATAGGTAGATTCATAAACTTTTCCATTGCGCTCATTTTTTCGAATTACGAGGATTTTGTTGATTGATTTGATTTTGTTTCCTCTTACTTTTTTACTTCCTTTGGTAACTTCTTATAGTGGTGTTCTCTAATATTGAAAGGCTAATTCATATTTGACTGAGTTATAGATATTATCCTCTAAGGGTTTTGAAATGTTTTCATTCATAGTCACTTTCTTTCTCTTAAGTTTTTCAAAATACTTTTTCAATCACAGTAATATTTTTCAGTCAAATCATTATGCATTTTTCTTAGATTTTTCAATTTTGAAGATACGTAATGGTTTTTATTTAAAAACTCATTTAAAGTAGTTATACGCTCAATATGAGATAGATCAGAGAATACCTCGATTTCTTCATCATAGTCTGAATTAGAGTCAAATTGTATATCAACCATCAACGCCATGTTTGCAAGAGCTTCATCATCCCATGTAATCAGACCTCTCTTCTTGGCCTTGGATTCTTTCTTCTGACTTTTTCTCTCAAGTTTTGGACATAATGCCTTGAAGTGTCCAAGTTCCTTGCACTCGAAACAAGTGAATTTCTTCTTGTCAATACCTTTTCCTTTGTTTTGGTACTTGTTGAATTCTCTTTGGGGGAAGACTTTCTTCTTGTGCCACATGAGCTGAATCTTCCATGAGATGAAGGAGAACTCCTTAGCCTTTGAATCTTCACTCCAATCCTCTGATTTTCAACCACTTGTAGAGCCTTCTTGTCTTTGGATATGAGAGCTAAAGACTTATGCTTTTTCATAGGTTCATCATCTACTAGTTCAATCTTGTGAAACTGGAGGGAACTGATCTACTTTTTCTTGATGTAATCCTCCCTTTTCTCTAATTATTTTGACTTGTCTTGTTGGAATTTCTCTAGATATAGATTTGGAGATATAATCTTCCAAAGATAAATCTTTGATAAGATTATAAGTGCTCAAACCTTTCTTCGTTGTTGTTTTTTAAGGTTGAAAAAGCACAAGAAAATAGGGGGTTTGAATTTTGTTTTACCGTTTAAAAATTCTTAGTTAAACTAAGTAATTAAAATCACATAATAAATAAGTACAGTAAGAAGTAAATAGCACAAAGATTTATATTAGTTCACCACCAAATTGGTAGCTATGTCCAGTCCATTCATTAGTGGAAACTAAGTCAAAAGATTGCTTTCATCTCTAGAGGCAACGAAGTAGAACATTATATTGCACCATCAGAGGCACGTATCACCAGACTTAAATGTAGAGCATAAAAGTGAATTTTTGGTGTTCCGTTGTATTAATATGATCATAAGAGGATATAACATAATATCCTATACAAAAATTTGATCTTGGAACTTCACACTTAATTAAAACATCAGTGCATTAAATTGTTCCCACAAAATACATTTTGTTATCATTAAAACAAGATAAGGTATCGTTCTTCAAACCATCTTGGTTCTAACAACCCCAAGATCCAGTCCAATCATTTTAAGTTCTTGTTGGTAATGGTAAAGAATTAAAATGTGAAACCACGTGCCAACAAATGTCCCTTGGGCTCTTACACTTGCTTGGTGGACTTGTACCTTTAAATGGGGAAAATATTATGTTGGAAGTTCAATGGCTCAAAACACTCGACTAATCTTAACATATTATAACCAACTCACTTTGAAATTTATCCAAAATGGCTCTATGATCCAACTCCAAGGTGATCCCAAACTTGACCCCATCGAGTAATCTATACACAAACTCTGACGCTTGATTTCCATTCAATCCCTTGACTCATGTTACCAAATCCACATTATTTCCTTTACTTGGAACTATGAAAATTCAACATCCTCACCATCATCAATTCAAAACCTCCTTGACCAATACAACTACATTTTCACTACACCCACATCCCTACACCCCCACCTCAAAGCCACTGACCACCATATTCCCCTATTTGATAGCTTATACCCTGTGAATGTTAGACCTAATAGATATCCTCAATTCCAAAAAAAAAAAAAAGATAAAGAATCAAATCAAATCAAATCAAATCCATGCTTGAACAAGCTATCATTTATCCTCGCTCCAATTCCTTCTCATCCCTTGTGTTGTTGGTGCATAAATGTGACAAGTCTTGGAATTTCTATGTCGATTACAAAGCTCTTAATGTAATCACAATTAAGGATTGATTTCCCATTCTTGCCATTGATGAATTGTTAGATGAACTTTATGGCACTAAATGGTTTTCTAAATTGGACCTTCATTCAGGGTATCATTAGATACACATGATACCTTCAGATATACATAAAATGGAGTTTTGCACACATCAAGGACACAACAAATTCCTTGTTATGTCGTTTGGTCTTTGCAATGCTCCCTCCACATTTCAAGCTAAAATGAACATTATTTTCAAACCATAGCTTCAATGATATTCTCATCTATAGTCAAACACTAAAAAATCACATTCACCACCTACAAACTATTTTTGATTGTTTAGGGTGCTTACCAAATTTTTCTAAAGCTTTCCAAATGGAGTTTTGCCTAAACCTCTATTTCTTACCTTGGCCACATCGTGTTTGCTTAAGGGGTTGGCCAAATTCTTAGAAAAATTGTTGTAATGGTTTATTGGCCTCGTCCAACAACAATCAAACAACTATAAGGATTTCTTGGACTTATTAGGTTTAACAGGAAATTCCTTCGTAATTATGCTTCCATTACTCATGCTCATAGTGAACTATTCAAAAAGGATTTGTTGGCATGAACTTAGAAAACTTATGCTTCCTTTGATAATGTAAAGAGAGCCATAGTGGCAACATCGGTTTTAGCTCTACAAAACTTTGATGAGGATTTCATGTTATATACATATGCTTCAAACTTAGGCATAAGTGCAATTCTCTCACAAAATGGCCACCCCATTTGCTATTACAACAAGAAATTATATCCTAAGTTGTTGAATAATGTCTCTACATATGTGTGAGAATTATGCACCATTACTACTGCTGTAAAAAATGGAGAGCGTACATTCTTGGCTGCAAATTTATCATACACATTGATCAATGTATCCTTCGGGAACTCACAACTGGGATAATTCAAACCCCAGAGCAACAACTTTATCTTGCTAAACTCATTGAAAATAAAGTAGAATCAATATGTCACAAGAAATGGGCGTTTGAAGTCTAAGTATAGAGGTACGCCTAAGAGAGGGTGAATTAGGTGTTAGGAAATTTTCTTGTTTTCAACAATATAGTAGTTGAATTTTCTGAGTTAATATAACGACTATAATAAGTAAATGCAGCAAATCAATGAACATAATAGAATTATCCTGGTTCCCCTTATAACCAAGGGTACATCCAATCCTCTTACACACCACAAGAGATTAATCCACTTATTGTCAGAAAATGTACAACTCCCACCCTTGGATTTCTGCTACAAACTTCTAACAATACTTCTAAGATAGCACGCCACTATCTTAGATTAAGATACTTTTAAGAAAGTACTACTTTCTTATACAAGTGATACGATATGATTTTGAATAAGGATAAAGGAGAGGTATAATGATTTTAATCCAATAATACTTCAAGTACTTTGAGAATCTTTCAGATGATATGAAAACGAAATGCAAGTACTTTGTAAACAACATAATTTTGTTCAAAGTTATTCAAGGTATTGATTCAAGGATTGTGTGTTGTTTGATATGACGTTATGGGGTATTTATACTCCATAAACATCTTTTCAAATTCGTGGCCAATGATCCAAGAGGTTTGATGAACAAATACAATGATCTGGAGCCATTACAGATCTGAAAAAATTGTATTGCTTCTAGTTGTATTTGAATACAGGATGTGTGTATTTGAATATACCTCTTTGTAACGTTCAAAAATATTCAAAATTTGTACCTTGTATTCGAATACACCTTTCATGTAGTCGAATACAGATTCGTGAAATTTGCCATTGACTTACTTTGTATTCGACTACAAAAGGTCATAGTGGAATACAAATGCGAAGATTTTAGCCACTGACTTACTTTGTATTCGACTACAGATGGTCGTAGTCGAATACAACTGTGAGACTTTTGCTCCTGACTTGCTTTGTATTCGATTACAAGATGCTGTATTCGAATACACTTATGTATTTTGTCAAAAATATTAGTTTTAAGACTTTGTTAATGTTATTGACTTTTGAAAATATTATATGCATATGTAAATATGAATGGTTCTCATGTATTTGAGGTATTGGTTGTATCATTTACCTTTACATTTTAAACATCTAATGTTTGGATTTAAAGCTTATTCATAAAGATATTTGAACTTCTTTTTGAGCTTGATGCTTTGATCATAATTGTTAAGCTTTGTCTTCATCAAAAACATGTAGTTTACATTCTCCTCGTTTTTTATTATAACAAAATGTTGTTGTTGGGGATAGATTATACAATTCTAATAATTGCTCCCCCTTAATATATGTATACTCTCCCCTTGATCTTGAATGTATGTGATCAATTTGAAAAATTGTTTGAGGACCTACAAGGTGTTTAAAGTAACAACAATACCAAATTTTCTCCCCCTTTTGACATGATCAAAAAGAAGGAAAAATATAGAAACATACAACTCCAAGCATATAAACATGAATAAAAGGAAAAAGAGTACACATTGTAAACAAAAGAAAATGACATAATGAAGGATGGAATCATGTTCAATGAAGTACATCATAAAGACAAAAATGGTAAGCGAGTTTGAATATTGTCAGCATTATGCGATACATAACCAAACTACAACAATTAACATCCTAGCATCAAAATATTACACAAATAAACGAGAATAAATAAACTCCTAGCATCGAACTAATCAAAATCCATTGGAATGTGAAGATGATCGATTTTGTTAGGTAGATTATTAATGTCATGAGATAAAGCGTCATGGTTGCGAGCAATATTAGTTTCAATGTTCTGGAAGCGAATGTCGATAGAAGTGGTCAGATTTTGGAATTGGGTGTGGATGAAGGTTTGTAAAGAGTCAAGTATGTTCATGATCATGTGATTGGAGACATAATCATCATCAGAAGTTGTTTCCTCGTCGTCTTCATCATCGTGGACAACAGCATCAGAGGGGCCAACAGTGTCCACCTGAGCAGCATCAGATGGTTAACCAAGGTCACCTTTATGCACAAAGGACTCAAGCTCTTCATTTCATACGATCCGCATGCTAGGCAGGACGCCTAAATCCAACAAGTTTTCCTTGGTGGGTGTATACATGACTTCATTAAAGAAGTCAACTCCAAAATGTTCCAAAATCCGGGAAACTTCTTTGGCATATGGTAACTCAATTGCTTTTCTTGATCCAAACATTACAGATTTAACAAATTATGCCCAGTTGAGTGGACATCCTTCACACATAAAGTTCATGATCTGTAATTCAAACTCCGAAATTTGGGAGTAATTTTCAGCCTTCAGAACCAAAATATAACTGAGGAAATAGTGCAGAAGGCGATAATCAATCGTAAGATTTCCAACTCTATACCGTTGCTGCACATATTTGGAACCAACCTCAGTCCTCTTTTGTTCCATCGTGCGTTTGTCAAACCGAAATAATGCAACATAAGCATCATACTTAGAAATATCAGCCCATTCACACAAGTTGTTGGGACAAAAAATTTTACCTTTAAAAGGGATGTTCAAGATTTCTCCTATGGTTTTGGTATTTAACCGAATGGTTTTACCCTTAACTCGAGATACTAGCACTTTTCCATCTTGAGTGAGATTACAATAGAAAACTCTAACTAAATCAGGATAAACAGGACTTTTGTAACCTATAAATTCTTCAACATGTTGTGCTTTGAGCAACTCAGGGAATTGAAAGGCAGGGAAGGAGTTTAAAGTATCATATTTTGGAATGATGAGTCTCTTGTCATAGTAGAATGTGCAAAATTGATTGATTTATTCCAGTGTGTATAGAAACCGAGATAAATCCGTGATATTTGGATTCTTGGTTCGCTTTCTAGAAGGACCCACTGATGCATGTTGGTTCTTTGTCCTCGTTTTCGTGCATCCATGTTGAGAAAAGAGGTTTTGACAATGTTGGTGAAAAATGGATTTGAGAGGAAATATCAAGGATGTGAGAAATCTGATGGTGAAGAACAAGAAAGGAGTAAATATTGATGTAGTTTGCAAGGTTGATTGAGTGGGTATCTTGGTGAAAGGAGGAACGAGATTTTTGGAGGAGAGAAGGCTGGTTATAGATATGTATTCGAATACCAATTGTAAAAATAACCCTAAAATGTGAGACAACTTTTATATTTGGGAAAAAACGCGAAGGTGTATTCGACTACACTCAGGTTGTATTCGAATACACATTGTTTTAGGAACGTGTTTTCGATTACACATGAGTTGTATTCGAATATAGGAATTTCTTGAAAAGCAGGTATTCGAATACAGACATTTGTATTTGACTACATATGCGAATTTTTGCTTAAAAACTAAATTTTTCATGGAAATTTCATCATGTAAAGCACAAATTCATATATTAAGAAACAATAATCATAAAAGAATTTGATTCTAACAACTTAAGATGAAATTTTGAGAGAGGTGACAAATTATATGTACCTTGCAATTTTTAGATATCATTTTTATTTAAGATGCCAAGTTCTCTTCGTATCTTGTAAAATGAGTCCTTAGGTAAAGATTTTGTAAAGATATCAGCCAATTAATTGTGTGTATCCACAAACGTTACCTCAACATTACCTTTGAGCACATGATCGCATAGAAAGTGATGACGTATATCGATGTGTTTAGTTCGAGAGTGCATGATTGGATTCTTTGAGATGTTTATTGCACTTGTGTTGTCACATCTTAGGGGAATGCATTCGAGATCAAGTCCATAGTCATGTAATTGATGTTTGAGCCAGAGAATCTGGGCACAACAACTTCGTGCTACTATGTATTCAGCTTCAGCAGTGCTAAGTGCAACACAAGCTTGCTTTTTGCAAGACCATGATACTAATGCATTTCCTAAGATATAGCAAGTGCCACTTGTGCTTTTACGATTCGTTTTGCATCCTGCATAATCTGAATAAGAATATCCAACTAAAATACATATGCTACCCTTTGGATACCATAGGCCTACATTTGTTGTTCCTTTCAAATATTTTATGATTCTTTTTACTGCTACAAGATCCGATTCTTTCGGATCTGCCTGAAATCTTGCACACAAACAGACACTAAACATAATATTTGGCCGGATGGCCTTTAGATATAATAAAGATCCAATCATACCTCGATATTTTGATATGTTGATTGAAATACCTGATTCATCTTTATCAACATAGGTTCCAGAGCCCATTGGAGTCGCACTTTCCTTGCAGTTTTCCAAGTAAAATCTTTTGTGTAATTCTTTGCAATACTTTTCCTGATTTATGAAGATGCGATGCTCGAGTTGCTTGGTGTGAAGACCAAGAAAATAGTTTAATTTTCCCATCATGGACATTTCAAATTCTCCTTGCATTATTGATGGGAATTCTTCATGTATGTCATTGTTTATTGATCTGAATATTATATCATCAACATAGATTTGGACCAATAAGGTGTGACCATTATCTCTTTTAACAAATAATGTCTTAGCGACTTTCCCTTTTTCAAATCCTTGGTCACATAGGAAGGTGATTAATCTATCATACCAAGCTCGTGGAGCTTGTTTTAGACCATATAGAGCATTTTTTAACTTGAAAACATGTGAGGGATTTTTGGAGTCTTCAAAGCCAGGTGGTTGTTTGACATATACTTCTTCATTAATGTATCCATTGGGAAAGGCACTCTTCACATCCATTTGAAATAGTTCAAAGTTCATAGAGCATGCATAAGCAAGTAGTAAACGTATTGCTTCTAATCTTGCTACAGGAGTAAATGTTTCGTCAAAATAATCCCTTCCTCTTGATTGTATCCTTGAGCAACCAATCTTGCTTTGTTGTGGACAACTATGTCATTCTCATCAAGTTTATTTTTAAACACTCATTTTATACCAATGATGTGTTTATTTCCAGGATTAGGAACAAGTTCCCATACTTTGCTTCTTTTGAATTGATTGAGTTCTTCTTGCATGGCAAGTATCCATTGATCATCTTTAAGTGCTTCATTAATTTTGGAGGGTTCGATTTGAGAAATAAATGCCATGTTTAAGCAAGCATCTTGTAGTTTTAATCTTGTTGTGACTCCTTTGTTGATATCACCTATAATGTTATCAATTGGGTGATATTTATGGGTTCTCCATTATTTAGGAAGATCATCATTTTGCTTTTCAATGTTGACTTCACTTTCTTGACTTGGTTGATCAATTTGATGTTCGTTGCTTGTACCATTGCTTATTCATAAAGATATTTGAACTTCTTTTTGAGCTTGTTGTTTTGATCATAATTGTTGAGCTTTGTCTTCATCAAAAATATGTAATTTACATGAACTGCAACATTTAAAAATTTAAATCAAATGGAAATATCTCAACTGTTACTTGGATAACAATATTGGTTTAAAAACAAATAGAACGTTCTTTATCATACATATATAATTAACATTGTAGATGAAAATTATTTGGTATGATTATTGTGCAAGAATAAAATATTAAGGTAAATAGAATGACACACAAATTTATTCTAGTTCACCCTTAACCTTGGGCTAAGTCCATTCCTCACATCTTGTGAGATTTTCCACTATTTTGTTAAAGACAATGTTCCTTCAATACACTTTTACGATCTTTTCTTTAGATCACAACTTAATCTAATACACCATGTATTATTAAAGCCTCATCATGCTTACAACCTGCATTACCATAACCTCAACAGGCTTACAAACTAAGTCTAAACAGACTTAATACAACTTCACTCTCAACAATCACAAAGAAAAGACTTTGAGAGATTTTTACAAGTATACGAATAAGTGTATGGGTTATTTGTTTATAAAAACTCAAAGACAAATTGGAGAAGCAAAGAAAATGTATTAACACACTAAGAGATATGTAGCTCGAATTTGTAGATCTGAAATTGAAATGTAAATGATAAAAAGAGCCTTTATATTAACTTGAGAATAAAACAAGTGACTGATGATTTGTTCTTTTCCAAAAATGTGGGCCAACATGTGTATGTCAAAGTATGAGTTTGCTTGGTCATATTGGTCTAAATGAAATATGAAAATAATGTTGGAGCTAAATATGGATCAACCAAAGCCTTCTTGACATATTCCATTGTTTGATACCATAAAGAATGTTATTGCATTACTCCTCATTTAAGTTTGTTTGTGCAATATGTCTTAAATGTATTACTCTTGAAATGACTTCAACTACAAAGTTGACTTAAAAACATTTAAGGTAATGAATCTTTCTTTAATATGATAAATACATTTTTTGTCATAAAACCCAACAAAGGGAACATTCTTCTACTTTAAACAAAACATTATTTTTGTGCAATTTTTGACTAATGCTTTGCTCTTTTGTGAGTAAGATACTTAGATTAAAATCAAAACCTGTTATCAATCTTTAAGACACTCAAAATCAAATTTTAGATCACAAAATGATTAGAACCTTAAAAATTTAATTTAAGATGTTTGTTATGTTTAAAACATCAAATTGAAATTTTGCCTCAACAAGGTATTGCTTTGAGATTGTTTACAAACCTGGGAATCAGAACAAGGTTATGGGTGCCTTGTTACACATTCAATGGGATGCTCCTTAGGTTATGGCAATCACCATTTCCCACTTGGATTTTCTAGTTTCATTCAGAAAGGATGTGCAAGATGATTCAAATTATCAACAATTATTGTAGAAAGTTCCACAAGATTCTGCATCATATCCACAATTCAAGGTTTTACAAACACCCCTATTCTTCAAATGTAAAATTTACATGTCTTTTTTCTCCAAGTTCAAAACACTTTTGCTTGAGGAATTTAATGCTACACCATTAGGTGTCCATAGTGGCATTCATAAAACCTACAATCTCCTTTAGGAAAATGTGTTTTGAAATGGCATGAAAAATGATGTTATCGATTTCATTAAACATTGTTTGGTTTGTCACAAACAAAGACACCGTCACATTTACCATATGGTTTTTTACAAACGCTTATCACTTCCTATTGATATTTGGGAAGATATTTTGCTACACTTTATTAAAGGTCTACCTTCATTCCAAACTCATACAATAGTAGTTCATAGATTCTCAAAGGCAATTCACTTTGGCATGTTGCCTACAAAATTTACTACTTGTAAAATGGTTGACTTATTTGCTCACATGATTTTTAAACGTCATGGTATGCCTCGTAACGTCGTTTCGAATAGAGACCAATTTTTTTGAGTAGGTTTTGGCAACAATTGTTTCAACTTAATGGCGCCAAACTTCACATGTCCTCCGTTTCCATCTACCAAATGATGATAAAATAGAAATTGTCAACAAATTTCTGCAATAGTACATGTGTTGCTTTGTCCACAAACAACCAACTTATTGGGGAAAATACTTGCACTTGGCTGAATGGCACTAACATTTGAAAGTGAAAACACGAGAAATTGAGGTAGAATTGTGTTTGAAAAAGTTGATAATTTTTTGCTAATTTGATTAAGGCTGTTTGATTTTTATGAATTGCTTAGATAAGAAATAATCAGGTTCAGAGGCAGCAAACAATGAAAGTATAAATAATTGGACACATAAAGTCCCTTCATTCATAAGACTTCGATCCACTAATTCAAATACTTGAATTTCAAAGCACCTGATCCTCCAAGCTAGTCTTCTTAAACAGCCTGACAACTTTAGACTTTTGAGGAACATAAACACCTTGACTTTACCAACCAAGTCTTCTCCATATAAACACCTTGACAACCCCAGACTTTTGTTCAGATTAAGTTTGTAAATTCTTCAAATTGATTTTGTTCGTATATTGTTCAGATTGAGTTTGTAAATTCATCAGATTGATACTGTTCATATTTTGTTGTAGATAAATCTTGATCAAAATTTTGACCATATCTTCTTTTCAACTTGGTCAAATATTTTCTTCAATTATGAATATGAATAAAATCTAATTTTAGATTTTCTTCAACTATAAATCTGAATAAAATCTTATTTTAGATTTTCTTTTCATAAGCGCGAATCTTATTTCATACTCTATGAAGTCAAATATATTGTTTTAATAAAATACTTTTGTTATCATCAAAATTCTAAGGATAAAACCAACCTGTTTCGAACAACATCAATTCACTCTTTGCTAAAGTTTCTCTCATTTTTAACATTGTGTAAGGCAAGCCGCCACCTACTTTGTCTCAATACATTGCAGGTTCTAGTCAATTAGAAGCATTGGATGTAGAATTGATCAACTACAACACCATCTTGCAAATCCTCAAAAAGAACCTTTAAAGAGCACAAGCTACAATGAAGACTCAAGTTGACAAACGTCATCTTCCACACTCTTTCCAAGTTAGGAACATAGTCCTAGTCAAATTGTGTCTTCATTGTCAAACTTCACTTGTCGAACATTGTATTCACATGATCACCAAGAGATACTATGGTCCCTTCAAAATCACTATACAAATTGGTGAAGTTGCTTTTGAATTACTATTGTCTAAAACTAACAGAATTCACCTTGTTTTCCATGTGTCCAAATTGAAACCATTTCATGGCGATTCTACTCCAGCCCCGTCACTTCCTGCAGAAACATTACACAATCAACCACTAGTTTACCCCTGTGGCAATACTAGACTAGTAGGGGGCATCAAATTCTCCATTCAAGTTTCTTATTCAATGGTCCAACACTTTTCTTGAAGATGCTACTTGGGAGTTATTTTCAGACATTCAACATAATTACCCTGACTTACACCTTGAGGACAATGCATTTTTTTGAAGTTGGTGGGGATTTCATGGCACAATATGAGGACCAAGAAATTAAAGATGAGATAAGAAAGGAGATACCTCAAATTAGGTTAAAGAGAAATAGGGTCAAACCCAAATGACTAAGGGACTATGAGGTGTCCCGTAAGTCCAAATGAACATGCAATAGGTACGTCGTCTAAACATTTAAGAAAAACATAGAAGGTTTATTCCTCAATTTTAGGAATTTTGTTAAGATTGTACCCTTGCTAGATTTGTATGAGTCACCATTGACATTGTAATAATACTATCCTAAAGGCTATATATGTAATGAATGGGGAAAGAAAATATCACAAGGAAATCGAACATTAAGAATTTTTATCTTTTGTCTAAGGAGGAGCTTCCCTTGAAGGAAAATATTTTTTACTTAATATTGCAAATTATCTTAAAAGTGATTTCCGATAAAAAATAATCTTAAATTACCCTTCTTCTGTGACGAAGACTAAGACAAAAGTGGCAGACACGGCTAGACCTAGATTCTTGTTTCTAATTGTCAGAAGTTCGCAAAATGGTATAGTCTATTTTTCTATCTCATATTAAAAATAGTGGTAAATCAGCAAAACGTTAAAATGAGGTGAGGATGACTGCTATTTTGATGGCGTGGACGAAGAAAGTGTAGTTTTGAACACACGAGTCGTTTCATTCTCTTACCTCATCCGTCTCCTGTTGCATATCCGTGCACGTTTACCTCTTTTGTGAAAAAAAAAACAAAAATCGTTGTTGTTCTTCTCTTTTCTAGAGAGAGAAACTTAGAGAGGGAGAGGAAAGTAGTGAGACGATGGATAACACCATTGACCTCAGAACCACCACAACCATGGCGGCATCATCCGAGAATCACAACCCTCGCCTTCCAACCAAAACCAGAGAAGAAGGCGAACTCTCTTCTTCCGATGACGGCGACGTATTGTTCTTCTTCTTCTTCTCAAAACCCTACCTACAGTTTCGGTTTCTCGTTTCTGCAATTTTTTTTTCGTTTTTCCTATTTCTTCGTTCGGAATTTGCATGTTATCTTGTTGCTATTGGATCTGAGATAACGACACTCGGTTTTGTTAAGCTTCTATTGGTGAACACTTCGGTTTAGGGTTTAATGTTTCTGCTTGTCGAGGATTTGTTAATGCGTAATTTAGCGGTTAATCTGAACTAGCTTAGAAATTTATCTGTTGCAGAACTGAAATTACGACAATCGGTTTTGTTTAGCTTGTATTTGCGAACACTGCGGTGTAGGTTTTTATTCTTTTAAACATTAGAAATGAAAAATGAGAGCGTATTAAAATTTGTAAGCATGTGTTGGAATCAATGTATTGTTCTTGTAACTTCAATTCAATTGATAAGTATTTGTTAATGAGTAATTTCGTGGTTCAGATGAACTAGCTTGCAAATTTATCTTCTGTGGAACTGATGTTACAATGTATTTTGCCAACACTGCCGTGTAGGGTTTTTATGCTTTTCTGGCTTTAACAGTTGAAATGAAAAATGAGAGCGTCTTAAAATTTGAAAGCATGTGGTGGAATCAATGTGTTGTTCTTGCAAATTCATTTGATTGATATGGATTTGTTTATGAGTAATTTAGCGGTTGGTCTGAACTAGTTTGCATATTTATTAGCTGTAGAACTGATATTACGACAATTGGTTTTGTTTAGCTTCTCTTTTTGACCAGTGTGATGTGGGGTTTTATGCTTCTTCTGCGGCTTAAATAGTAGAAGTGAAAAATGAGAGGGTGTTAAAATTTGAAAGCATGTGGGGGAATCCATGCATTGTTCTTGTAAGTTCAAATTAAATGATATGGTTTGTTATTGAGTAACTTAGCGGTTAATCGAACTAGCAACTTTATCTGCTGTACAACTGATGTTACAACTATCTGTTTTGTTTAGTTTATTTTGCAAACACTGGTGTGTAGGGTTTTATTTTATGCTTTTATGGTGGCTTAAACAGTAGAAAATGAAAAACGAGAGTGTGCCTAAATTTGAAAGCATGTGGTGGAATGAATGTGTTGTTCTTGCTAATTTAATTCAATTGATATGGATTTGTTAATGAGTAATTTTTGTTCACCAGGAAAACCCTAATGGCTCTACAGTGCAATCCACCCTTGCTGCAGGGTCTGGTTCTGTTCCTTTGGTGCAACAAAGTACCCAAGGGGTTCAAGGTGGTAAGTCCTGTTAATTGTCCAAGTGTCCATTGAACTTGGTTTTGTACTGATCTCTGCAATTGATATTACTTTCTTATTAGTCTTGGTTTATGGAATTAGAAACTTCATCTTCATCTTAATTGTGTCAAGATGTCGGCATGTCATGTGTGTGAATGGATGGTGCTCTAATATTATGCATTGGGCATGGCTTTTTCACTGTATTTTTCTTTGTAATATAATCTTGGTGTTTTCCTACATGCATCCAGTAAATTTTTTCTTCTTTAGTCAAAATGTGTATGTAATCATCTGTAAAAGCCATTTTAATTTTAATGGCATGTACAATTTATGGAGCGTTATGAAAATGTTTTACAGGAAGCTCCAATAATATACAAACGCGAACAGCCATGCAACCATTTTCACTGAAGAGCATAGAAAAGAACCAATTACCCCCTAAATCTTCTCCATGGACTGATCATGTGAGCAATGATAAAAATCTAGTGATAAGCTTTTCTGATGATGACAGTGGTAGTGACATTGAAAATAAAGTTAATCCTTCCGGGTCGAAAAGAAATGTCAAGCGACCTATCTCATCCTTGGGAAATTCAAACAAGCTACAGTCACAACAAAATGCTAGAAGTTTGCACAAGGAAATTCCCAAGAAGTTGTCTCCGAATCACACATTTATCTCATCAGTGGTCAAAATTCCTAGTTCTAATTCTAAGGGTGCTGGATCCTGGTCACTGGGACAAGGACCACGAGCTCGAAATTTGAATCTAATGAACAAAACTTTAGCTAGCCGAGAGCGTGACCACCGAGCATTATCAAATGACAATAAACTTCAGGATTTGCGGCATCAGATTGCACTTCGGGAAAGTGAACTGAAGTTGAAGGCAGCCCAGCAGCATAAGGAATCTGCCTTAGTTTTTGGTAAGAATCAGAATGCCATGAACCTGAAGAATGACACAGTTAGGAAAAATATTCCAGTTTCTTCAGGGGCTGCACAATTGAAGCTGAAAGAACCAGATAGGAAGCGCATAAAACTCAACACATCTCATGATACACCTCAAGCTGTTGGTGGGCAGCAAGTTCCCGTTGTAAAATCTATATTACCATCAAAAGATTCTGTGTGTGGAAACATTTATCCTCAGGAAAGAAACAAGGTTGATCATAACCAAACGGAGATTCCATCATGTAGAGGAGAGTCGAAAGTCATATCACAAAGGCAGCCTGACAATCATCTTGGCAACTCATTAGAGAATATGCCTTGTAGAAGAGAAGGTAAATATTTTTCTTTATTTTGTCCGCGTCGTCCACATTTTGGTGAACAAGTTCACTTAGAAACTTTGTTGTACTCATCTGGATTTTAGAAATTAAAATATGTTTTGATTACTTTTGTGTTTGTATATTCATTTCAATAATTCATTAGCTTGTATCATTCGGTTGTCTCATTACATTTTCCTAATCACATGTTTATGTAAGGCTGCTTCCAAGTGCTACTACAAATTTGATGCCATATTTTTTGGTCAAAATATCAAATTATATTGCAATGTCATGATAATGTGTAAAATATTGTTTTCTAATCTTACGAAACTTTTCTTTGGTTTAGATGATTTAGTTAAGTATGACAAAACTGGCTGCTTGATTCCACCAGTGGCCAAATATTTGTCATTTAAACATATTTAAATCCTTATCTTGTAATAATCTCATAGTCTCATCATATTCTGTAGGCGATGTCAATTATGGTTGCTATCAGGCTGACAAAAGTAGCAGGTTGGTTGACCCTTGTGCAGCTTTCAACCAAAGTTCAGTGCCAGCAAATATGCCTTCCAGCAGCGTGCCAACATATTTAGTGAGTTTATAATTTTCTTTTCATATATTTATTTGTATTTCATATTTGTGTTTAATCTCTGATAGTAAGTCATAATTCTCTATACATGAAAATTGCTTTAATTGGGTGACTTTACTGAAAACTGTCTGATATTGTTTTTCTTGCTAACCAACCATTGTTCATCTTCCTTCTCTTTTACCATTTCGAATTCTTCAGAAATTTTGGATGACCGAACAATGTAATTTACTATGACCTATGATTTGATTCACAAGTGATGCACAAACTTTCTGTTAGGATATAGGGTAAGGGTGAATTTGTTAGGATTTGAGTTATGGAGTAAGTCAGGGAAGTTATTAATTAATGAGGTAGTTAGTTAGTTGATGGGGTAGTCAGGATTATCATGTACAAATTAGGCGGTTTTGGAGTTAGAAAGGGCATCATTTGACTATTGTAAAGTTGTGAATAGAGTAGAAACTCTATTGTGAAGGGGAAACCCTTGGAGTAGAGATTCCTCTCATATTAGTCTTTTGTATTTCTTAATAAAAGTGTTCTTTCCTTGGAATCCAATTCTTGGGTTCCTAACACTTTCTTCACTTGTAGTTAATAATAGGCCATAGATTAGCCCAGATCATGAACATTTGTCAATACATTAACAGACATTCTAGTATGAATTTAAAATTCTTTGGCATCGTGTAATTTCTATTGTCTTTATATCACCAGAGTAGTGTAACACTACAGGGTTACCAAGTTGCTTCCTGAATAAATTACTAACAGTAAGCAACTGAAAGAGGCCACTACTATACCTTTTATAATCATTCTGATTTTGCTGCGTAGTGAATTGTGTTGCATTTTCTCACTTTCTCTTCTCATCTCTGACTTAGGAAGCATTAAGCAATGATGTTCTTATGAATCGTAATGGCAATGCAAATGTCTCAGAGCATAGCAGCATTGATTTACAGTCAGTTTTTGGTATGGAAGAATTGATAGACAAGGAACTGAAGGAAGCTCAAGAGCACAGACACAGTTGTGAAATTGAAGAAAGGAATGCACACAGAGCTTATCTTAAAGCTCAGAGGTCTTTGCTTGAGGCTAATGCTCGATGCAACAATCTTTATCGTCAAAGGGAATTGTATTCAGCTAAGCTACGATCTTTGATTTTGAATAATTCCAGCTTTTCTTTGTCTTTAGGACAGCACCAGCAACTTGATATAGGTCTAGATTACTTACCTAAACTTGGATATGAAATACCCACATCAAGCTGTCTGAGGCAGGCTGAATATAATATTAATAATCCTAGTTTTGATTATAATAATCAAGGAATCAATAATAGGCAGTCCGATACTTCCTATCATCACACACATGGAGCAAATTTAGGTTCTGAACATTGTGCTGAACCAGATGCTAGTACATCTGAGCCATTGCCTCAAAGGGGTAATCATACTGCGCATGAAGTGTATTCTCCTATTAATGAATCTGACACATCGGCTAATGAAAATGAAGAAATTTCTCTATCTGGACACGTTTCTAATCATCTTGATGCTGAATATCATAGAAAACAAGACTCCAAGGCGAAACAAATGGACATAGATACTGCATCAAATGCAGATTGTTCCACCGGTAGTCCTCAGGATTCTTTGCTTCTTGAAGCAGCGTTAAGGTCTGAATTATTTGCACGATTAGGGAAAAGAGCTACGAAGAGTAGTAATCCATGCAACAACATTGAGGCTACTGAACAAGGTGCCGAAAATGAGGTTGGATGTGAGAAAAGCCGAGTGCATCATGGCTCTGTCCCATTGTCTAATGAAGAAAACAACGATCATAGAGGTGATTTTTTTTGGATGAACATTTTTGTGATTTGCTATATTTTAATTTTGTTTACACAGGCCTGCTTTTTTAAGTTTGTAATGCTGCTCCGTAATCCTAGCAAAGCATAATAATGTATAGTTTGGATAAGCTGTATAATTTGTTTTCTCTAATCAATGTCTTGGCCCTACACTAGCTTCACATTTCGATGTTCTTTCCTAAAATTCTTCTCTGTTCACTCAGTTTCATTACATAATATTTGTAAATGGAATAATTTTGGTGCTGTTGACCGTCAACTTTTATTTTTTAACTTTATTGAATTGGATTATTAGGATTTTTTATGAACTGTTGATGTCAAAAGAGGAGATGATCTGTGTGTGTATCTTAATCAACCTAAGAATCAAACTTCATAGACTCTGTTAATGCTTTAAATTTAAGGTTGAGAAACAGTGATACTAGGAATTAAGGACTCTCAAATATTGAACTGAAAATATTTTTGTAATAAATCTAGAAGTGATGTTCTGTCAATCGCAGTATATTGGCACTTTTAGGTATTAACCAATTATTTAGGTTTCATATCAATGATTCTCAGTCTTTATTGTGTCAAATCACAAGTTAAAGTTAGCAGTAGTTAATGAAGTGTCGATGAGGTTGCAAATTTATCATTATGTTCCTGATTATTTTGTTCTTAAATGTAGGCATCGAGAGGAAAGAAAGAAACATCTATCCGGATACGCAGATTCAAAGACAGCAAAAAATTGGTGGAAATTCTTTGAGTGCCAACTGCGGTGCTGGTTCTGGTGATCAAGGAGAAATACCTTTTCAAGGTCATCACTCAACTAATCCGATGAACGTTCTGCCTGTGATTTTTAGAAGTGCATTTAGTGAGCTGAGAGAAATGTCACCATTTAGTTCAAATCATATACCCAATCAAAATAAGTCCACTCACGATAATGATGATCAAAGTCAAAATGCTACTTGCCTCAGTTCTGATGAAGCAAAGAAGAACATGTCGTCAATCTCAATGTCTGTCACTGTTGGGAATTCACTCCCAGAAGAAGGCATTTATGGATGCAGTCCTGAAGTTGATCCGTTTTGGCCGCTTTGCATGTATGAGCTGCGAGGAAAATGCAACAACGATGAGTGTCCTTGGCAGCATGCTAAGGACTACGCTGATGGAAACATTAATCAGCAAACTGATTCTAATAATGCAGGTATAAAAAATTAGTTACAGTTTGTAACCTGTATATTTTGCCTTCGTTCTTGTTGTATGATGAGGAACTTTCTGAAAATATCCATGTCCATGTGATGATTGTTATATGTATTTTTAGGGTTTTTTCTGAAGATGAACTCTATATTGTCCAATATAGGAGATAATTAGGTTAATTAAGGATGAATGGTTGATACTGAAAAGAGAATATAGTCCTATTTTACACAGAAGATTGTTTGGTTAGGGAGCTAATAATGTTTTTACCTCATAAAGTTTTCCGGGTTATATTTTGAGGTTGAATGAAAGTCGGGAATATGGTAATTGGTTGGATCGATGTCTTGGTAATTGAGCTTGTGTGAAAGGAACCTACCTCCATAGGTCGATTTTTGATATGATAGACATTATTGTCCAAAATAACGGAAAAATGCAGAGGATGAATTTTGGATTTACTTTCACTAAATTCTGTTGAAATTAGAGAACTACAAAATATATTTCTAGAACTGACTGGTCCTAAATAGTGAGTTAATGACTTTTTAATATCTGATTATTGCTTGGACTCAGTATTAGAAGAATGGAAGCTTCTTTATTCTACTCAGTTCAATGTCAGGGATGCTAAATTATGTGACAGAATGTGGAATTTGTATTGACCTGTAACAAGTGCTGTATAGAAAAATTACAATTTCTGAATTATGAATTCGTTATGATATTATCCACTTCGTATTATTTTTATTAAAATTATCTTCTCTAAAGAGACTGTTATACTGTTTGAACAGATTCTCAAGATCGATTGCCGTTGCATCAGCAAAATTGTTATGGTGTGAGAAAAGTTACCAAGTATCACAAAGCTACTATTCTGCCGACATACCTTGTTAGTTTAGATGTTCTGAAAGCGGATCAATTTGCATATAAACCTTTAACTGCACATAGAATTGCTCAAAACTGGCAGCAGCATTTCAGTATCACTTTGGCTACTTTGAATTTGCTACAAAATGGTTCAGCCGCAGATGGTCCATTTTCGCTTGGTGGTGATGAACGCAAAGAGGTCCGTGGGGCATGGAGCAAACAGTTATCTTTTCGGTGGAGAAATGGAGTTGGGGTTTGTTGCTTCTATCTATCATACTATTTTCCTGGTTTGTTCGTATATTTTTAAAATAATCATGTGAAGTCTAACACCACAATGCAGAAGTGAGCATGATGAATATGTAAAACAAGATATTTTTGTTGTTGTTAGCAGTTAATATTTATTTCATGAAATTTTCCTTTGGTCCTAGTATTCTTAGAAGTTTCTGCCTAGTTGATTAAGATGCATGACCAAACAATGTTAATTCCACCTTCATCGATGTTCATGCCTTTTCCTTTATACGGCAAGGCCTTTAAACTAGTTTATATTTTATTTGATTTGCTTATAACTTAATTCACAAATGTATATTTGTTTGATAATTGAGATTATTGCATAGTTTATAGTTTTTCTTGAGAAGCTACTAGTGTTTGAGCTTTAAACTTGTTACTATGTTATCTCTCACTTTTACTTTCTCTTATATTAAAATACAATATCAACCCTAATATTTATGAAACAGAAATAAAATTTATATTAAATGTTATGAATGTCATTTTATTATATTATCTTGTTTCATTTAATAATATAAGAAACAAATTGAAAACACAATTTTTCTAACTTGTAAAATGGTAAACAATTTGAAATAAATTAAAATATAAAAGTTGACAATTATTTTAAAATAAATAGCTTATATAATATCAAATAAACATGTTATTATAGGTTATTTTATATTTATAAGTTGGTTGAACAACTAATTTTACCGATTACTTAATTTTAATCAGCTAACTTATTAACTATCAGGGCAGCTAGTCTGTAGTTTATTTTTCTCAAAATAAGCTTTTACTCTTCTGCACTTCAATTGACATATCACACTTGTATGCTTGTTATGATATTATGCATTGAATATTTAAATAATCCACTATTTTTAAGTCTAGGATTTGGGGTATGACCATTTTTTATATTTTGTGCACTAGTTCATATCAGTGCATGCACATATATACTATGACGTGTTAGCTATAATTTTGCAACTAATTTTGCATGCACATATATCAGTGCAACTGCTCAGTGTAAATGACAATTTTGTGAACTTCAATGTGAAGAAGTATTTCTTGTGTATACATATTTTCTGTTTTAGAATAAAGTTGTTTTTAATTGACTATAATATGAATTTTTCAGTTTTCCTGGCGAACAGCTCTTGTTAAATCTTGTCTTGATTTTATGATTAACTTGTAATGCTGAATGTCTTGAATTCGTTTTATTTTGTGCTAACATTCCCTTTATTTATTTCATACTTAGAATCAAATTAAACAGGCTATGGCTGATAGTGAGCAAGCTGTTGAGATGGCTCTTCTTATTCTTGACCAGGAAATCAATAAGTTGCGGGGAGTGCGAAAGGTAACAGTTGTGATTGCATTTTCTGTCTTGGTAGATTTTGTTTGAGTTTGCTTACGTATTTCTTAATATCGATAATTGTAATTTTTAGGCTCTATCTGTACTGTCAAAAGCTCTGGAGATTGATCCAACATGTGTGGCTCTCTTGATAGTTTATTTGCTCATTTACTACGGAAGTTTGGGGCCAAATGAAAAGGAAGACACATTCTTGTGTGTGGTATGTTATCCTTTGTTTTCTAATTATTGATGGAGCGTTCTCTGAATGATTTTTCTTTCTTGGAGAATGAGGAAATTTTTATAATATAGGAACTCTAGAAGTTGCTATTAATCATAAGCCCCTGAAATCCAATGATATGATACCAGCAGTAGGTAACACCATCTTAAATTACATGCTAGGCCTTTTGGTTCCTTTGTGTTACGAGTAGCATGCATTTCTGACTTGCTTTTGTTTGCACATTGAAATCACTGGTTCACCATGTAATCTGTCATTGAAAAATACTAAATTTTGAGAGATGTTCTATCGATGGTTGTTGATTTACATTCATCGTTAGATACTGATGGCCATCGAACATGGTTCTATCCTTTTAGAATAAGGCTGGTTGATGTCGTGATGGGTGAATGGACGGAGGAGATAAAAATCTTTAGGCTTAAATGAACTTTTGGTCCTCCTAATTTGCATAAAATGAACTTTTAGTCATTTCATTTTGAAAACTTTTTTTTGGTCCCCCTATTAACTAATTCATGGGATTTTTTGGTCCCCTAGTTTTTTGATGATGTGGCACTCTCATTAATTTATTTTTGTTATTAATTTTATTGATATATTAAAAATCAAATTTATTTCATTTTATTTATATATATTAAAATATTTAAAATTGGAAGTTTTCAAATTTTTTTAATCTTATTTAAGTTGTTTTTAATAGTTTAAAATGTTAAAATATTTATATTAAATAGTTAAAATTTTATTTTAAATATTTTAATATTTAAATTGATTACATTTTTAATATTATGTAATATTTATATATTTAAAATTAAAATTTTTAAATTAAAATTTATTTTATTCAACAATAATTTAAAAATTAAAATATTTAAATAAATATTTAAATTTTTATTTATTTATATTAAAGACAAAATAGGTGGACCAATAGTGCATTTAAGCCAAATCTTTAAAAACATCATATTGGTTGGAACCATGCTCTTTTGCTCTTTGACCATATAGATAGTAGAAAAATCATTTCTTCATAATTTTCCTTATGTTGTTTTAGAAGAAAGAACCTTTTATCATTTATCTCGTTGGCTCCACTTAAATTCCTTTTTAACTTCTTGTTAGTATGTTAAGCCCTCCGTATAAGGACTGATTATGTGATTTACCTTGGAATTCTGAACCGATGTTTCCAGGTTAAGCTCTATGAAGGATCTTATGTACTGTGGCTCATGTACATCAATAGTCGTAGAAAGCTTGATGATCGATTAACTGCCTATGATTCTGCCCTCTCAGCTCTCTGCCAGCATGCATCTGCTGCTTCTGAAGACAGAATGTGTGAAAGTGCATGCATCTTAGATCTGTTTCTGCAAATGATGGATTGTTTATGCATGTCGGGGAATGTTGAGAAGGCAATACAGCTAACTTATGGAGTTTTCCCGGCTACAACTAAGTCTGATGAACCTAATTTTTTGTCACTTTCAGATATACTCAATTTCTTAACAATTTCTGACAAATGTGTGTTATGGGTTTGTTGTGTTTACTTAGTTATTTACAGGAAACTGCCTGGTGCTGTTGTTCAGAAGTTTGAATGTGAGAAAGATCTCCTTGACATTGAATGGTCCTTTGTCAGTTTATCACAGGATGAAAAAGAGAGGGCTGTTAGACTTATGGAAACAGCTGTTGAATGTATTAACTGCTATGCCCATAGTGAGTCAATGAAAAATGAAGTTGATCTCAAGTATGCTGAACATTTTGCTCTCAATCATCTCAGATGCATGGTTGCTCTTGATAGCTTAGAATGCTTAAGAAATTTGTTGAATAAATATGTTAAGCTATACCCTTCCTGCATAGAATTGGTTCTGGTGTCAGCTCAAATACAGAAACAATATTTTGGTGTTGATAATCTGATGGTATTTGAGGATGCAATTAGTAGATGGCCAAAAATAGTTCCTGGAATCCAGTGCATTTGGAATCAGTATATTGCATATGCTATCCATAATCAAAGAATGGACCTTTCAAAAGAAATTACTGTCCAGTGGTTCCAGTCTGTATGGCAAGTGAAGGATCCTCCGAATGGTGGGATGGATACTGCTGATGATGGTAGTTGTGGTTTATTAGGTTTAGGTTCTAAATTTGTGTCCGACTCGTCGAATTCTGGTCATAAACAGATGGATAAGATGTTTGGATATCTTAATCTGTCTGTTTATTATTTTTTCCAGAATGATAAAACAGAAGCATGCAAAGCTGTTAATAAGGCTAGGAATACTGTCAGTTTTGTGGGTTTAGAGCAATCTATAAGAAAATATGTAATGTTTCTGATTTGTGATGCATCAAGCTTTAACGAGGATGGTCCTAAACGGGCCATCAAGAGAATATTGGAAGTATATATGGATGGTTCCTCCCAGGCATTTCTGGCCCCTAGGGTACTAACGAGAAATTTTGTTGACAACATCAAGAAGCCAAGAGTACAGCATCTCATCGGCAACATATTAAGGCCAGCTTCATTTGATTGTTCTCTACTAAATTTGATACTTCAATCATGGTTTGGTTCATCTCTTTTACCCAAAATTGCGAGTGACCCAAAGCACCTGGTGGATTTTGTGGAAGGCATTATGGAGGTAGTTCCATACAACTTTCAATTAGCTATGGCTGTTTGCAAGCTACTGAGCAAGGATTACAGTTCTTCTGATCTAAACTCAACCAGTCTATGGTTTTGGGCGTGTTCAACCCTAGTAAATGCAATTATGAATGCCATCCCGATACCCCCAGAGTTTGTCTGGGTGGAAGCTGCCGAGCTCCTGCACAATGCTATGGGCATTGAAGCAGTAGCCCAGAGGTTTTATAAAAAGGCACTGTCAGTGTATCCATTTTCTATAATGTTGTGGAAATGTTACTATAAGCTTTTTTTGTCCATTGGTGATGCAAACAATATTGTTGAAGAAGCAAAAGAAAGGGGTATTAACCTTTGATTTAGACAGGTGAGAGTATCAACATAATTCCTTGCTCGTGGAAACACTTATGGGCCAATTTTGCTTCTATAACATGGAGGCCTCAACGCAGGTGATTTTTTTCCTCTCAATAATTGAATATTTTTCACATTTTGGAAACAGTTCTGACGACGGAAATTCCTAGAGTTCAGAGTTAAAGTTGCATTAAACTTGTACAGGTAAGTAAACTAAACAAACTAGCAATGTAAGGGTAACTTCTTAGGAAATATAATATACAAGTGGGCTGGTGAAAATTTTGTATATCTGATCTTCCTTTTGCTGTCTTTTATTTTTTCATACCCAGCATACCTACCATACCTACCAATCCTCATTATTCCTGTAGCCCTGAATTTAGTCTTTCATGCAGCTGTCATGAGATTTTGTCCTAGATTAGGTGGTTAGCATTGTGACATTATTCTGTGAATGTTATTGTTGGGTTTCTGACATTTTAATTTCATAGGTTGTTACGTTACAGATAATGAATGAAAGAATATTTTTATTATTTACCTACAGTCTTGTGGGTAGTCTTATTCTTCTAGTTCAATGTAATTTATCTTTGTCGTTTTCTTACATATCTAAAGTTAGACGGGATATATCGTATAGAATCTGAAGCTCCCATCATGGTTGATAGAATTTAATTGACGAAAGTATTTCTTTCTTCAATATACTTCATAAATACCAGTTTCTATCATTTACTATATATTGTTTTGCTTCAAATGTTGTGGGTTGGAATCAATAGTTACCTTAAGTTACTTGTTTTTTTTATTATATACCTGAAGTAACTTTGATGCTTACATTTTAGATTAAAGCTCATTCACTAAGGTCCTTAATTATACTCTCCTCCAGGCTACAACCTTATTGAACTTTTTTTTTTCGATGAGATTTTTCATGCTCACACCTAAAGCCGTCAATAAAACCCCCAAACTACAATGCCCCCTTATTTTTTTTCTTTTATTACTAGGCCTCCTATTAAAATAATTTTTTAAGGGGCTTCTTTGTTTCGGCCCATTATTTCATGGGGCCTAAGGGCCCATAGGCCCCCAATATTTTGTTAATTTTAAGATTTTTTTATCGAAAAAAAAAAAACAAACTTTTTATCGAAAAAAAGTTGGAAATTTTTTATTGAAAAAAAATCGGAAATTTTTTATTGAAAAAAAATTGGAAATATTTTACTGAAAAAAAATTGGAAATTTTTTATCGAAAAAAAATCAAACATTTTTTATTGAAAAAAAAATCGATTATTTATTGAAAAAAAATCGGACTTTTTTATTTAAAAAAAATTGGACTTTTTTATCGAAAAAAATTGGAAATTTTTTATTGAAAAAAAATCAGAAATTTTTTATCAAAAAAAGTCAACAATTTTATCGGAAATTTTTATCAAAAGAAAATCAAAAATTTTTATCAAAAAAATCGAACATTTTTTATCGAAAAAAAAGTAAATCGATTCTTTTTTTAAAAAAAGGAGTCTATGGGCCTCCAAATTTTTAGGGGACTTTTAGTTTATGGGACTTTGTTTTTAGGGGCCTTTTAAATTATTAATTTTTTTGGCCCTTCAAAATGTGGGCTGAGGCCAATAATTAAGGGGGTTTGTCAAATTGACAGCTCTACTCACACTCCCATATTTTGAAAATGATAAAAATTCCCTTAAAATATTAATTAAAAAAAGTTAATACAAAATTAAAAAAGTTTCTACGTAATGTTACTTATAAATAAATAGTTTGACACTCATCTCAAACTAGCTCTTGTTATAATAAAAACGGTTTATTTTGCGGCAAAGATTGGAAATATTAATCTTTAACAAAGTATAAAAAAATTGAAAGTGTTAAAACGACTTATTCATTGCCAATAATAAAAGTATCTTAGTTACATGAATAAGATTCTAAATTTTGCAAAAGAAATAGAAAACTATTTAATGTTAGCTTAAATCTGTATAACTTGAGAGAGTTGATTCATTACAAGAAAATCTAAGGATTTTTTGTTGTTTAAACTTTGTCCCTTTCACTAGAAGTAATTATGTTTCAAACAAGTCAAATATTAAATGTTGACATCTCTCTCTTCAAACTTTGGCTTGCCATGTTTTGGGAGAGACTAACCATAGCTCCCAAACTCGATACTTAATGGTAAATGATTGACTGAAACTAGACTCTTCACACAAAATATGACTTTACATATTTTAACAATTTCTCCTCCTTCATTCTCAAAATTGACGTTATGAATTTCCTCTTTTTCAATATTATAGAATTTTACTTTATCAAATACTTTTACAAGAAACTCATTACCCTTCCAAAAGACTAATGGCATACAAAGTGAACTATCCTCTATGGTTCAAAATTTAGTCCAACAAAAATCTCCAAGACCACCTCCATCATTCACTTAAATGTCAAAGTTGGCATTTTGATCACAACAATTACGGTAAACCATTGTCATACACTCATTAAAAACACCCAAATATCTTCCACTTGAACTACTAGTATCAGTATCTTTTGGCATGTCACCTTGTGAAGAATCCCACCTCCCACATTCAATGCAAGGATCGTTGTAGTCAAGCCTTTAAGTTTTGCCCACCAATAATAAACCTCTTTGAAATGCATTGCAAAACAAGAAGTGTCAAACTCACAACACCATGGATTAGAACTTTGAATTGTTCTCCTCGGATCACTTCTCAGATCATATTCTTCAACAATATACTCTTTACACCGACGACATTCACGGGAACTTTCTCACATCCTTACAACCTTAATTGAATTTTTAGTTCTATAATCATGTCCCATTCCAACACCTAGTATCATTTCATCTTTTAGTTTTGTGACCAAATTTGATGATGGAAGAAGCCTCACTTCCCTTGTAGTGGTTGCATAGAAAAACATCTCTTCCACAAGAAAAATATGATTACAAGCACAGTAAGCCATTACAAGAATTTGAAACAAGATGATATGATAGAGAAGTACTTTTCATTTAGGGCAAAGATATTTGTTTTGGAGAAGAGTCATGTTACAAGGAAAGTAGTTGGTGGGTCTAAGGGGTTAGCCACATCCGTATAAGCAAATAACAACTTTGAGTCATGATGACCCTTATTGGAACTAGAGCAATGACAAAAAATTAAAGTGTGATTCTTGAAAAGAAAACAATTTATAGACTCCCCCAAACCACTGTTGTTCTTCATTATTTATAACAAATTTGTAAAGAATTTTTCATGTTTTCAAATAAAGATATGGATTTTTTTTTAATGATAGTGATATCAATATTTAGTTATGATAATGTACTATGTTTTTAATGCAATTATAGTGTGATAATATCTAATTAAAGGTTTTGAACTATTTTTTTTTTGAATTTTGAATAATTTTTCTTTTGAAGTTTTTAAAAAAATCCTTTTTTTATTTTCATAGAATTTTTAAGCAAATTTTGTTTCTTTAGAATTTTTGAACAAAATCTTTTTTTTGTTGTTGAAGTTTTGAACAAAATCTAAGATAATTATCTAATTAAATAATTATCTAATTAATGTTAATTTTTTAAAATAATTATCTAATTAAATTTTAATTTTTATAATTATTTAAAAAATTTAAATAAAATGGAGTCCATAAAAATAACAAAACTTAATTAAATATTATATTTAAAATTATAAATATAAAATGAACTAATTTTACTACAATGAATTAATTTTGATCGGGAGCATCAATACGATAAAGACATTTATTCTTGCTATATCCCTCGTTGGGACACAAACCACATCTCTTAGGGTGTGTATTTTTCTCCCGTTGATCCATTTCAGTATGTATGCGATTAGATTGTGGATATTTTGGATCTCTTCTCTTGGTTGGAACGTGGCACACTTACCTTCCATTGTATTATGGCCAATATGATTGAAGAGGAATTGCTGAGAAATCTTCCTTGAAAACTTCAAAGATACATTGCAATGTATACTTGGAAGACACATACATCATGTAGTCACGGTGAATAAACGAACAAGTGAAGATGACATGTGAACATGGATAGTGTAATGCTTGAATGTCTCTACAAGACAACCACTTGGTGCACGAACCAAATCCTTAAATGTAAATATATTATGGACTCTATTGTGAATAACAACTTAATGGGATAGCAACTTCAACATAATCTGCTACAACGACATCAATGTAATTCGCCAATCCTCCATAAATTGGTTGGTTTCGATTTTGGGTAGGATAAAACAATCCTTGAGAAAACAATTCTATAAATAGTCATTGTGTTCATATTATTATTCATACACTCTTTAAATCTATCACATTCGCAGCATACAAGCTCCATGACTCTTTTAAGAAACTAGTATATCAATAGGTCTAGAGATATCGCTGAGATGGTAAGTGGTTGTAATCATCTTATGTATACATGTTTTTAATCGTCATTTCATAAGTCTAATACTAATTTATTTAAAATGTAGAACATGATTGAATGTCACCACCGTTTTAGAATGAATGAACCAAATGAAATGATAGTTTCCTACTTGAAGGAAGCTAGGTTTTTGACTATTGCAACATTGGGATCTTGTAACGTGGACCCATCATTGGTGAATGCAATCGTAGAATGTTGGAGAACATAAACACACATGTTTCATCTTCAAATGAGAGAGTGTATAATAACTCTTGAAGATGTTGCAATACAACTAGGTCTATTTGTCAACGAAAGACCAGTAACTAGAGGTGGCGCTTTAGATTGCAATGAAGAATGACAACAACTTTTGGATGTCATTCCTCCAAAAAGTCAGATGGTGGGCCAATTCGTCAAACTAAAGTGGTAAAAAGACACATTTGGTCATGTTTCGGATACTGCAACAGCTGAGCATGTACAATAGCACTATAAAGCGTACCTATTGCGTTTGATTGAGGGTTTGGTGATCCCTGTGAAATCTTACAATATAGTTCATTTGATGTATTTCCCCATGTTGAAACATCTTTAATGTGTTCGACTATATAGTTGGGGTTCTTCTTGTTTGACAAACTTATACAATCAAATGTGTCGTACAACCGCACCGTCTTATGCATGTTTGGGTGAGTGTACGTTTCTCCTTCAATATTGGGTATGGTATCGTGTAACACCCTGATTTTAAAAAAATGCGAGTGCGATGTTTTTTTTTTTTTTTTTATTTTTTTTTTTATAAAATAAACAACTTAATAAAATAATACGCCGTGACACAAAACAACAAGAGTCATAAATAATTTCAGCATATATAATAGCAACAACCTAAGATAGTTTTTGAGACAATAATCTATAGTATACAAATAGAAAATACATTGGGGCTATGAGACCTATCAGACATCGCTCATACCCTGGGATATTCTCGACATACACTTGCACATAAGTACTGCTCCAAGAATGCTATCCCCATGGTCAAATAAAAAAAAAGGAATATGAACCCACCAAACAAAAGTCAACTGCCAATATATATATAAAGGGCAAAGCCGAATTTCTACAATAATGTAAAGAGTCACCAATCGAAATTAACAATTAAAATTTAACAATTATGTTATAAAAACGAGCAATAACCACTTAGCAATTATGACATGATAACAACAATAACAGAGCATATATATACATATATCATATTATAATAAACATGACTCGCGTGCCAAACACCCTAATGCAATGCTTATATGTTAGTGCACATGATTCCAGAATTTCCAAACCCTCATCGAAGGACGTAAACATAAATATATCGTGTCTCATAGACCCATACTAATTACAGAGGTGCCACTTATAATAGATCAATACAATTTACAAGTGTGTTGTCTATCACAGACCTACACGACAAATAAATCATCGTAAAGATAAGATAGACCAATCAAATCATAAAACCATCCTGTGGCCCATCACGATCCCCACTAGCACTATGACCCTTCACAATCACCACTAACACCGTGGCCCATCACGATCACCACTAATTATGAAATGAATGAACATACTCTAACCATTTCACAATAATCATTATGTAAATGTAGCTATTAAAAGACTCCCCTTTTAATAATCATTACAAACTAATTACTTTTCATACTTTTCACATAGCATACTCAAGACATATTCTCCTCAATAAAGTTCATAATATATAGAAACACATATTTTCACTCAAGAATGCATAATCACTTCAATATTAATTATCACATATTCACACATCATTCATACATCTTTCACACATATAAGGTCCCTATATGCAACCTAGTATTATGAACCACATTACATTTTCAACATATAAAACATTTTTAGATATTAACATCCTTTAAGTTTTAGTGAATTCACTAACAATTTTTTGAAACATTTTAAATTATTTTTCTCAAAATTTTTCACACAATCACAATTTTTTCTCAAATTTGCCATAACTCGTTTTTTCTCAAATAACTACAAGTTTGATCCACTATATTGTTTTTAAAGACTAAAAGTTCAACGAAAGTATTTACCTCATAACAACATAATCACACAAAATAAATATCAATGGATATTTTTTTTTCTAGTTTCAAAGTTCTAATTCTTTGAAATATTTTCATCCTTTTCAAAATATATATTTTTCAACAAAGTTTGTATTTTAATTCATGAAACTTCGAATCTTTAAAAAAATAATTTCTCACTTAAGACTTTAACTTTTACTTAATAAACTTGAAATTTTAATTAAAATCATGCAAACTTTTCTAAAAATCGAAAGTATACATATACAAGCTTGAAACCACAATTCACTAATTTTCCTTTAATCACAAGTTCAAAAATTTGTTAATCATATGTATACATTCTTAATCATCAATCATTACCACTATTCTTGGAAATACATAAACTAAGCAAAAATGTTTTTCTTTAATCAACACGACAACATTAATATATCAGAGTTCTCCCCACTGCTAAGTCGGTGCCAATGGTCTCGGTTCCTTTTCGAGAATCAATGATCTAACTACATAAACATAAATATTTATAACAATTTGTTCACAATTAATATTTATCCAACCACAACAAAATTACAAAATTATATCATTCTCAAACACCAAACTTTTAAAACCAAATGATCTACATTATTTAGTTAAAACTAAATAAAACGAATATTTTTCAAACCACACATACACATACTCGACTATTAGAGCACACAAAATTTGAGTTAATAAAATACGGTCTAATAAATCCTTTCTCCAAAAAATCTTCAATTTGGCCCTTGAGCTCATTCAATTCCAATGGCAACATCCAATTCGACGTAATCAAAATAGGCCTGGTTCCTGGGTGTAGATCAATGAAGAACTCCACCTCTCTTACTGGTGGTAATCCTGGAATTACTGTTGAAAATACGTTTGGGTACTCCTTGACAAGCACTACGTTTTCTATGCTCACATTTATCTTTCCCTCCACATTAGCTAATGACAAAAACTATTGAGTTCCTTCTCTTAGAAAAACTCCAAGTTTATTAGCAGCTAGATATCGAATGACTCCTAGCTTAGGGAAAATAAAAAATTTGCGATCACAGTCCAAGATTACATAATGATACGACATCCAATCCATACCGAGAATGATCTAAAGTGATTATAGGGGTAAACAAATCAAATTAATCAAGTATTCTATATTTTGAGTAGTTACTTGACAATGTAAACATGTAGTATTTACGGTCAAAGTCTTAGCAAGTGTGGAAACAAGCAAATCAAAAGGAAGAGAAGACACATATAACTTCAAACGATTCACACAGTCCATAGCAATGAAGGAATGCGTTGCCCTTGAATCAAAAAGTGCAGTTAGAGTGTTACCTACAATCTCGCAGTCTTGTTGGATCAAATTGCTAGACTGATTTCTAGTTTCAGCATCCATGCAATAAATGCGTCCCTTAGCAGTAGGACAAGTAGCCCTTGTTGCATTCATTGTTGGTTCCACCTTCGGAGCCTGGCAATCCCTTGCAAAGTGCCTTGACTTATGACAATTGTAGCATGGAAGACTCTTAGAGGTACAAGCATTAGCATAATGTTCTTCTTTCCCACATCGGAAATATCAAATCACTTGTCCTAATTGTCTTCCAAAGTTCTTGTTCATTAGACGACTCTGACCCCTATTGTTGTTATGTGGTCGATTATAGGGCTTAACAACTTGTTTTCCTTTGTTGTTCTGATGGTTCATTCGACTAGGTCCCCCTGAACTAAAGTTCCCTCCTCGGTTAGCCCTATTTTCTTCATGTCCTCAACTTCTCTACATTTCTCCACTAAAACATGGAAACACTGAATTTCGAATGGCAGAACAGAGTCTTGAATCTCATATTTCAGTCCATTATAGAAACGGTGACACATAAATTTCCTTTTGAATGACTCCTAGTTCACCACCTCATGAGGTGATCCCATCATAAGCCTTGTACTTCTCCACCAATATTATGCATCCCCTAGTAGTAGATACGTAGCATAGTTAACCTTTACCCTTGTTTGATAATTAATCATTTCGAAGATCTTTTGCACTTCCTGAATCCAATGGTTGCCTTTTTCTGAACTCTCATCACCTATGAACTTTGGAGGATTGTGACAACGAAAATCTTCCAATCCCTTTGACTCATCAACACCGATCTATCTTTCCCTTTTCTCTAGATCTAGTAAAGTCTTTACAATAACAAAAGCAACCATGTTATTAATTGTTTCATCCATTTGACCATCCCTATAGACTCTTGCAACATTGTTCCTTCTTCGAGGCATTGTTTCCTACAAAACCAATCATTAAGAAGAAATCTTAACACCACTTAGAAGAATTCCAAAAGATAACTTTCGACTACATCAACACACAAGACCAGACAACTCTAACAACTTACCCCGACACATGATCAGATAACGACTCCCAACTTACAAATTAACCTACAATCTAACCAAAGCTCTGATACCACAATGTAACACCCCGATATTTTAAAAACACGAGTGCATTTTTTTTTATTTAAAAAAAAACTTAATAAAATAATATGTCGTAACACAAAACGACAAGAATCAACAATAATTATATCATATGTATTACCAACAACCTAAGATAGTTTTTGGGACAATAACTCAAAATACACAAATAGAAATTTTATCGGGGCTATGAGATCTATAAGACATCGCTCATATCCCTGGGATATTCTCGAAAAACACCAGCACAAAAGTACTGCTCCAAGAATACTATCCCCCTATGGTCACATAAAAAAAATGGAACATGGACCCATCAAAGCCCAATTTCCACAATAACTTAAAGAGTCACCAACCGAAACTAACAATTAACATTTAAGAATTATGTCATAAAAACAAGCAATAACCACTTAGCAATTACGAAATGATAACAACAATAACAAAGCATGTATATACATATTTATCATATTATAACAAACATGACTCGCGTGCCAAACACCCTAATGCAATGCTTATATGCTAGTGCACATGATTTCAGAATTTTGAAACTTTCCTCGAAGGACGTAAACCATAAATGTACCGCCTCTCACAAACCAGTACTAAGTACCGAGGTACCACCGATCATAGATCATCACGATTTACTAGAGTGTAGTCTATAACAGACCTACACGACAAATAAATCCTCGTACGAATAAGATGGACCAATTAACTTACGGAACCGTTATTTGGCTCATCACAGTCACCACTAACACCATGACATATCACGATCACCTATAATTATAAAATGCATGAGCATACTCTAACTCTTTCACAACAATCATTTTGTAAATATAGCTATTGAAAGACTCCCCTTTTAATACTTATTACACACTAATAATTTTTCATACTTTTCACATAGCACACTCAAGACAAATTCTCCTCAATTAAATTCATAACATATAGCAACACGTATTATCACTCAAGAATGCACAATCGCATCAATATTAATTACCACATATTCACACTTCATACATCAGTCACCCATATAAGGTCCCTATGTGCAAACTAAATATTTGGAAGGAGCTCTTACCTTAGTTATAGCTTTTTCAACATTTATCACTACCATAATCAAACACAGTGTAAAATCTCGCTCGTGCCGACACCTTCAATCAAATAGTGTTTGACTTAGTAAAATTAATACTTGAAACTTTAACTACCTTATAAACCCTTTCATACTCCTAAAAGAGTTTACTAAAAGAGTTTACCACTATACACTTTCAACATATAAAACATATTTTTAGAAATTAACATCCTTTAATTTTTCAATGAATCCACTAATAATTTTGTAAAATGTTTAAATTATTTTTCTCAAATTTTTTGACACAACCACAAATGTTTCTCAAATTTTCAATAACTCATTTTTTTTTCTCAAATAACTACAAGTTTGATCCACTATATTTTTTTTAAAGACTAAAATTTTAGTGAAAGTATTTACCTCATAACAACATAATCACACAAAACAAATATCAATGACTATTTTTTCTAGTTTCAAAGTTCTAATTCTTATCCTTTTCAAAATGTATATTTTTCAACAAAGCTTGTATTTTAATTCATGAGATTTGGAATCTTTTAAAAAATAATTTCTCACTCAAGACTTTAACCTTTACTTAATAAACTTGAAACTTTAATTAAAATCATGCAAATTTTTCTAAAAATCGAAAGTATACATATACAAGCTTGACATCACAATTCACTCATTTTCCTTTAATCAGAAGTTCAAACATTTGTTAATCATAAACTAAAAAATTATTTTTCTTTAATCACCACGACAACATTAATATATTAAAGTTCTCCCCACTGCTAACTTGGCGCCAACAGTCTCGATTCCTTTTCGATACTCAATGAGCTAACTACATAAACATAAATAATTATAACAATTTGTTCATAACTAAAATTTATCCAACCACGACAAAATTCCCAAATTATATCTTTTTCATATATCAAACTTTTAAAACCAAATGATCTACATTATTTAGTTAAAACTAAATAAAATAAATATTTTTCAAACCACACATACCAACACTCGACTATTAGAGCACAAAAAATTTAAGTTAATAAAGTACTCTAAAGTTTTTCTTTTTAATCTTTGTCCAAAAGTAACTAAAAGTGTAACATTTTAAACTCTAAACATTTTAATTTCAATATAAGTTTTTGCTCAAACTCTTTAACTTAGTCAAAATTTGAACTTTTTCCCCCCAACTTTAACAACTCTATTTTATTTTTGTAACATTTCAACTTCAGCTCAAACTCATTTATTTGAAAATAAAACATTACATAACACAAATAAATAAAAAATCATTTTTTTTCTAACCATAAAAATCATCATCATTAACAACAACAATAATTTGTTAAGAACTCAAAAATTTCACTCATCCCCTTCACCGTATAAAGTTATACGAATTTAGAAAAACAAGGACGAAAGTAAGTGTCTCACTTCAAATAAATTATCTCACAAGCATCACCTTGTAGAGGAGAGCAAGTTTCTTTCCTAACACTTCTTGAGTGGAAGTTTAGATCTAGGAGAAAAATGAGGATTTATATTTTTTTTTTCAAATTGCCAACACACTATATATTATTATTATTTCTAGGAAAAGAAAGAAGAAACAAGGAAGAGAAAGAAGGTTGAACCATGAAATATATTTTTGATACTTAATTCATAAAATAAAAATTGGACTAAAGGTCAAAGCAATTCAACACAAAATATGGTAAAATTTCATAAATTAGAGTTTAGAAAATTCAGGGTCTTACATATCGTATGTCATTCATTACTCCTCATTGCACTAGAGAGATATCATTTCCACTAGCAAAACGGTAAAGCACTTTTCATATTAGCCCATTACATTTCGTATAATGTACTTGTCAAACTTGCTAAATAATAGTTTTATATTCTTTTACAAAATGGATTGGACGGGGACTAATCCATTATGGAACTCCATACGGGGATCTTGTTAGTAATAGATCAAATATTGATGACATGCAACATTATCAAGTTTAAAATTTCATTGTGTTGGGAAAAACCAGAGATAACTCTCTCAATAATTAGAAAACTTTCCTCAAATTGAGAGAATAAAAACCACGGGACCTAGTCTAGTAAAAACTTCCGCTATAATAATTAATGGGTACACTAGAGTCTTCCTAATAACAATAAGGAACATCAATCAACAATAATGACCTTATAACCACCTTCCACTAAAGTGAGTATGCCAAAGTAACTCTTAGAGAAGATAAAACTATTCAGACTGTATATTAAAATAACAAACTCAGTGGTAGAAACAACTTATCAAAATTGTAGATCAAACGGAGCAAGTTTGCTACACACCTGTTACCACCACTGGAACTAAATCTTTCTTTTTCTTTTCTGGCTGTCGTTCTTATGTATCTTTGTAACACCCCGATTTTCAAAGAGAGGGTGTATTTTTTTTTTCAAAACAAATTAAAATAAACCAGATAAATAAATAAGGTAACAACTTTGGATAAATAATTAAGTCATTATAATTTACAAGCAGTGGAAAAGTTTCTCAAAATATGAATCTAAAATATTTACATATCAAAAAGTGGTACATGTAATTCCATCGAAAATAACATGTCATGCTGACAACATTAGTGTAGGTACAATCTTCCAAATTAAAATATACACAATGCAAAAGAAAGACATTTGTTCCCTCTATGTCAACCTAATCTGATCATTCTACAAAACAAACTACAAACTATACACCCTGAGTGATCTCCACGCGCCCCGTAAGATCCTCCTAACGTAGCTCCAATCAAGCATTTCCATCTATATCTCCATCCATAGGGTATGAACCGATAGGATAGTCCCGACTCTTATCTGAGGGCAAAGCCCAGATTTCCACAATAGTTGTAAAGGGTCACCAACCGAAATTAACAATTAACACATAACATTTAAGTTTTCAAATGCACAAAATACCCTTTTCAACTTAGCATGCATCCTAAAAGGTTTTCCATATGCTAAAAGTTCATACAATGCTTACCAAATGATAATGAAATCAAAATAAAGTTCTCAATCCATCAAGTAATACATAACTGACCAAAACATTGATAAATCAATTGAGCAATCGATTATCTAACTCAAAATAAGAATTTATACTGGGCCAATCGATTGGGCAAATCGATTTCCTGAAATTTTTTTAGTGAAAACTGAACTTTGAACTTACATCAATCGATTGGGGAAATCGATTTTGTGAAAGTCTGAGCCCCTGTATTGTCAAATCGATTGGGCAAATTGATTTCGTGAAAGGCTGAGCCCCTGTATTGAATCCAATCGATTGGGCAAATTGATTTCCTGAACGACAGAGCCCCTGTAATGAATCCAATCGATTTGCTAAATCGATTTCTTATATGCTTTTGAAAAAAACACATTACCAAATCGATTGGGTAAATCGATTCCCCTGAAAATTCTTCCAAAATTACATAAACTAACTCAATCACATTCATACAAAACTCCAAATCTTAACACTTAGCAATTTCAACACAATAACTACAACATCATGAACTTCGAAATAGTTTTGCAATCAACATGCTATCACACAATTCCAAATCATAACACTTAACACTTGTAACACAATCACTACAACATCATGAGTTTCGAAATAGTTTTGCAATCAAACATGCTATCACATAATTCCAAAACATAACACTTAGCATTTATAACACAATCACTACAACATCATGAGTTTCGAAACAGTTTTACAATCAATTTCACTTACACACAATTTGTTCCAAAACATAGACATTTAGTACAATCATCACAATCACAATGTCATCTCAAGTTCAAACACTTAGTCATACACTTGAATCAAACACGACTCGTGTGTCAAGCACCCTAATGCAATGTGTATATGCCAAAATGCATGGACTCGGAATTCCAAACCAAAACCCTCTTCGAAGGGCCGTAAATCATAATTGTACCGCCTATCGTAGGCCAAAGTACCAATTACCGAGGTGCCACATATCACGGGTCAGCATGATTTACTAAAAAGCATAAATCGTAAACGTACCACCTATCACAGGTCAGTACTGTTTACCGAGGTGCCACCTATCACAGGTCAGCACGATTTACTAAAAGAAAAACCGTAAGTCGTAAATGTACCGCCTATCACAGGCCAAAGTACTATTTACCGAGGTGCTACCTATCACGGGTCAGCACAACTTACCAAAAAGTAAATCGTAAACGTACCACCTATCACGGGTCAATACTGTTTACCGAGGTGCCACCTATCACGGGTCAGCACAATTTACCAAAATGAAATGCATGAGCATACACTGAATCCATCCACAACAATCGTTAAATAAACGCAGATACTAAAAGATTCCCCATTTTTAATACTCATTTAACTTAACCGATTTTCACACCAAACATTAAGCAAACAGACATATTAAGAGATTCCCCATTCTTAATATTCTTTTAACTTAAGCGATTTTCAAAACAACATTAAGTAACCAAGACATTAAGAGATTCCCCATTCTTAATATCCAGTTAACTTAAACGATTTCCAAAAACAACATTAAGTAACCAAGACATTAAGAGATTCCCTATTCTTAATATCCAGTTAACTTAAATGATTTCCAAAACAACATTAAGTAACCAAGACATTAAGAGATTCCCCATTCTTAATATCCAGTTAACTTAAACGATTTCCAAAAACAACATTAAGTAACTAAGACATTAAGAGATTCCCCATTCTTAATATCCAGTTAACTTAAACGATTTTCACAAACACACATTAAGTAAACAAGACATTAAGAGATTCCCCATTCTTAATACTCGTTTAACTTAATGGTTTTCAAATTCCACACAAAACAGCTCAAACATATTATCAAATTCAATCCACGATTCACACCAAAACATAACCATTCATTTCTCCACAAAATCGTTTTCACGACAGCATTAAGTAAATGCAGACATTAAGAGATTCCTCATTCTTAATACTCGTTTAACTCTAATGGTTTTCATATTTCACGCAGAACAACTCAAACATTTTATCAACTCCAATCATAAACATATCAAATTTCATCAGTATTAATTAAGAACGCGTCAAATACGATGAACACAGATCAACACAACATACCACTCAAACACATCAAATTTCATTTACTCAAAACATACACAAATGAGTTAAATTCATTTTCCCCAAATTAATACTTTAACCATAACAAAATTCTTTTTCACACAACCACAGATAAGTCCCTAAATGCAAACTAAAAGTTTGGAAGGAGCCCTTACCTTCACGTTAGCTGTAATCTTAAACAAACTATAAAGAAACTCTTATAGTTTGAGTTTTTACAATTGGATTGTTTTTGTCAGAATCTGAGGTTTCTCAACTCTTGTTTGAGAATTGATTCTTTACAAATGATTTACTGATAATTGCGTAATATGATATACGAATACAGATCAACCTCTGTTTTGCGAAAAATCAAAATGTATGATAGCCTCTGTTTTGCAGAATTTCGAGTATGTATGTGATTGATTTATGGATTTCTCAGCACTTGAATTTCTTGCTTTTATTCTGGATATTTGCCCTCTATTTATAGGCTGTAGAAGCACTGAATGAAGGTACAAAAGAGCTATTGGAGAGGCTCTGCTTTTTGACCAAACAATATTTCAGAATAAATATAATCCTTCTTTGAAATAGCTTTTTGACTTTTCTAGTTTAGCATTTAAAGTAGTTATGTCCTTTTTAGAAAGAACCTTTAACGTTTCTTCATTGATCTTAGATGGTACATCCTCTGTCTTGAGTCTTGAGTGTAGCTAGAGAGGTTTGAAGAAGAATTACAGGTTGTTTCAGAAAAAATGCAATGTTGCTGTTATTGTGCAGAAAACGGAGAATGATTAACGTTCTTGGTTTGTTAGTTTGAACTTTCTTGAGCTTCAATAATCATTCTGGAGTTCCCGTTTTAATCATTCTGAATTTCCTTTACAATTGTCTTGTCATATGTCAAGATTGATCATACTTTCTTGACATTTGATTTTTGGAGTTTACAAACTGTCATGACTTTTGTCTGTCTTTGAGTCTTTTTATTTTTGAGATCTGATAACCTTTTTGAGCTTGGATGAATCCTACTTGTTCCTTGCCATGTACTGATTAGATATGAACAAATTTCTAGGGTAGACTCTTTGTTAAAGAGGTAGAAATAGTTTGACGAACATATTGTGATGAACTTTTTTGAAGCTGGAGATCTTTCTCTATTTTAATGTTCTTGTTGCTGTTTTCTTTGCTTTGTTTGATTATGTTCTTAATTAAATTCACTCAAAAGCACAAGTTAAATTAACATAACAATTAGAATCATAATTAACATTCTTAATTAACTTTTTGTTTATTTTCATCAAAACATTAAATTGAGAATTTGTCTCAATAGCGAGACCTTCAACCACTTTTCTTTATCAACATTTGTAATAGCTTTTTGATAGTACTCTGACTCTCCATTATCAATGATCATCACATACTCTTGTGGAGGATATCTTTGAGAATGTTGACGTTCTCTAATAGACCTTCTCAACTCAAACTCGACAAGTGACTTAGGTAGAACCTGCTCATCATAGTGAGGTACATGATCATCAGTTACATTTTCATCATCTATCTATATTTCTCCCTCATCAACAAAAGTTTTTGTAGGGGGCTTAGACGCAACATCAATGTAACTTATGGAATTTGGTTTCGGTTTCTCAACTTTATCAAAATCTTCAATAGTCTGGTCTTCAAGAAATATGCCATCTTGACTTTTGATAATTTTCTTGTCAACTAGATTCAACAATCTATAACCAAATTCTTCATCACCATGATCCAAGAATACACATTGTTTGGATTTACTATTAAGCTTGGACCTCTGATATCTTGGAATGTGAACAAAACATCTACAGCCAAAAACCCTCAAATGACGGTAAGAGACCTCTTTCCATGTCCACACTCTATTTGGAGCATCACCATCAAGTATAATAGAAGGAGAAATATTGATCAAATCCATTGCAGTTTTCATTGCTTCACCCCAAAAGGATTTCAATAATTTTGCATGAGATAGCATACATCTGATTCTATCATTAATCATCTGATTCATTGTCTCTACAACACCATTATGCTGAGGTGTCTTTGGAACTGTTTTCATGTTCTCTACAATACCCTTCAAATGGATATCTGTATTCACCACTGTTATCTGATCGAACACATTTCAATTTTCTTCTCTTTTCTCTTCCAACACCTGAAGACTCCAAGTACATGATCTTTAGATTTCAAAGGAAAGGCCCACACTTTTCTAGAGTGGTTGTCAATAAAAGTAACAAAATATGACGCACCATCAAGAGAATTACTATCCATCATGCAAACATCAGTATGAACTAAATCAAGAATATTTTGCCTCATATGAGGACTAGTATTATGAAAAGAAACTCTATGTTGTTTTCCAGCAAAACAAATAAGTGCAAGTTTTTAGAGACGTGCCTTTCACAGGATGAAATTTTTTTTCGCAAGTATGTTGAGTCCTTTCTCACTCAAGTGACCGATGCACATATGCCATAAATTATAAGATGCATCTTCAATTGCATTCACTTCTTCCTTGCATAACTTCGTTGGCATCCTATAAAGAGAAGTGGAACTTTGCTCCTTTGCAACCACTGGGGACCATTTGGTGATTTTACATATACCACCATCACCAAAGTAAGTGTGATAACCATCAATATCCAAGGCTTTCACCAAAATCAAATTGAGAAGAATATCATGAACATGTCTAATATTCTTTAATTGAAGCTTGCAACCAATCCCAGTTTCAACTCAAACATCTCCCATACCGATAATTTTACATACTCCTTCATCTCCCATTTTAACCATGCCAAAATCACGAGCATTGTAAGATGAGAAGAAATCACGTCTAGGAGTAACATGCTATGAGGCACCCGAATCAATAATCCAAGTTGAAACCTAACATGCAACGTTTATGGAATTATTATCACTAACAATGTAGACATTACTACTAGTTGCAAATGTTGTTGTTTCTTTATCATTTTTTTCCCTTGATTGATCTCTCTTAAGGAACCTCCAATTTTCTTTTTATGTGACCCGCTTTGCTACAATGATAACATATCATTTTTTTTTCTAGTCATCGACTTGCTTCTTGACTTGCTACGATTTTCAGAGTTGTTGCATCTATGGAAGTTTTTAGATTGATTTCTCCCCCATAACTCTTTTAATTTTTCCCACATCTTGTTAGCATCTATTTCAATTTCAACATGAGGATATACACTCAAATCCAACCACTGTCTGATCAATGCAACTGCCTTTCTATTCATCTTCTTTCAGTCAGCGTCATATTTATCTGTGGGTTTAGCAGTGTTACCCTCAATAAGATCATACCAATATTTACTGTTTAACACGTCTTCCATGAGAGTCTTCCAAAGTGTGTAATTAGAAGAGTTGAGTTTAATCATATTTGGACCTTTATGTTCTTCCTTCATTTAAATGCACAAATCAAATCAATCGAGCTCTAGATACCACTTTGTTTGGAAAAACCAGAGATAACTATCTCAATAATACGAAATATTTTTCCCTCATTTGTGCAAATTAATGGCCAAACATAAAATACAATTCCAAGAGCAATAATAATCGACAGAAAATTAAATATGAGACAAACACAACTTTTGACGTGGAAAACTTCCCTCAAATTGAGAGAATAAAAACCACGAGACCCAGTCTAGTAAAACTTCCACTATAATAATTAATGGGTACACTAGAGTCTTCCTAATAACAATAGGGAACATCAATCAACAATAACAACCTTATAACAACCTTCCACTAAAGTGAATATGCCAAAGTAACTCAAGAAGATAAAACTATTCAGACTATATATTAAAATAACAAACTCATAGGTAGAAATAACCTATCAAAATTGTAGATCAAACGGAGCAAGTTTGCTACACACCTATTACCACCACCAAAACCAAACCTTTCCTTTTCTTCTCTGGCTTCCATTCTTCTATATCTTCCTTGGCACTATTCCTTTTTATTATTATAAGGATTAAGTCATTTTCTTTCTCGCATGGCCAAGTCCATTAAAACCTTTTTTTCTTCTTCTTTTATTTCAATAATAATAATAATAATAACAATATTAATACTAATAATAATATTAATAAAATTGGTGGGTTCCACTCGAGGAGTGAGCCCACCCAACATATTGTTCAACAAAATTTATACTACTTATAATTGTGTCGCCTTACTAATATGTCTTTTGTTTTCTCTAGTTCATATGGATGCCTTACAAAGGTCTTGAAAACGTCATTTCACAACAAGCATATCAAGATTCAATGATATGGACTGCCAAAACTACTTTGATTTGTTTCTCAATTGTAGAATGATATCAAACAGACAAAATCAAACTGCAACTGGGACTTTTCCCGGAAATACTAGATGATCTTGAAAATTTTAATACACTTTACTATCAAGATATGAGGGGGAATCATTTGAAAAATTGGAAATACAAACATGTTGCATGGATTCAATTTTGAAACAAACTTCGAAGTCAGTGTCTTACTGGCCAACCGATACATGAACACCCAATACCAACAAATGAGTATATGGTGTGGTTTAAAGTTAACTCCAATCTATACCTATATCTCACCTACTGCGGGATCCACGATGTGGTGTTGCATAAGAGCCAACCCAATTATCACAACGACAAAGACATAACAAACCTCGCCCACTGACTCCCCCTATTATAATTGAAAATAAAGCGCCAGAACAACATAGCCTTTCGTTTTCTTTCACCCCAACACAACAACAATTTGAACCACTAATACAATCATTTCAATTCACTTCAACTCAAGAATATGATCACCAAAAATCTCTACATTCAAGCAACCTAAGATTTTTTGAATAACTTATTTGGTGCAGACCTAAGTATGTTTGAGTCGACTGTTCCTTATATTAATAACATGTACTCATTTGACATTTCATTATTCTCCAATCAAGTAGATCCTAGTTCTTTGATGCATGTCGACTTACTAAGTGAGAATCTACAGGAGACGCATGGCCCAATTGACGAAGAAAATTCACCTTCACAAGCTTGTCAACCCGACTGACAAGTCAATCGCGGAAGAGGCTAAATCGAACCGCACCCCGACTTATTGACGAATTAATCACAGAACAAGCTAATCACTTTGTTAATCGGTATTGCCCCGTATACAAAAATGGGGTGAATATATACAATGTATAACAAAAGCGTTTTTAATATTTTTAATTGCAAACAATGGTGTAGGGTTTTATTTTATGCTTTTATGGTGGGTTAAACAGTAGAAAATGAAAAACGAGAGCGTGCCTGCATGGGGTGGAATGAATGTGTTGTTCTTGCAAATTTAGTTGAATTGATTTGGGTTTGTTAATGAGTAATTTTTGTTAACCAGGAAAACCCTAATGGCTGTACAGTGCAATCCACCCTTGCTACAGGGTCTGGTTCTGTTCCTTCGGTGCAACAAAGTACCCAAGGCATTGAACTTGGTTTTGTACTCATCTCTGCAATTGATCATCACTCATCTGGCATCATTACCTTCTTATTAGTCTTGGTTTATGGAATTGGAAACTTCATCTTCATCTTAATTGTGTCAAGTGTATTCTCCTAGGAATGAATCTGAATTCTGACAAATTGGCTAATGAAAATGAAGAAATTTCTCTATCTTGATGCTGAATATCATAGAAAACAAGACTCCAAGGCGAAACAAATGGACATAGATACTGCATCAAATGCAAATTGTTCCACTGGTAGTCCTCAGGGTTCTTTGCTTCTTGAAGCAGCATTAAGGTCTGAATTATTTGCACGATTAGGGTTAATTAAGTGTTGATGAACATGCAAATTTATCATTATGTTCCTGATTATTTTGTTCTTAAAATCTAGGCATCGATAGGAAAGAATGAAAAATCTATCCGGATACTCAGATTCAAAGTCAGCAAAAATTGGTGGAAATTCTTTGAGTGCCAACTGCGGTGCTGGTTCTGGTGATCAAGGAGAAATACGTTTTCAAGGTCATCAGAACGTTCTGCCTGTGATTTTTAGGAGTGCATTTAGTGAACTGAGAGAAATGTCACCATTTAGTTCAAATCATTTAATCAATAAAAATAAGTCCACTCACGATAATGATGATCAAAGTCAAAATGCTACTTGCCTCAGTTCTGATGAAGCAAAGAAGAACATGTCGGCAATCTCAATGTCTGTCACTGTTGGGAATTAACACTCAGAAGAAGGCACTTATGGCTGCAGTCCCGAAGTTGATCTGTTTTGGCCGCTTTGCATGTATGAGCTGCGAGGAAAATGCAACGACGAGTGTCCTTGGCAGCATGCTAAGGACTATGCTAATGGAAACATTAATCAGCAAACTCATTCTGATAATGCAGGTATAAAAAATTAGTTACTGTTTGTAACCTGTATATTTTGCCTTCGTTCTTGTTGTATGATGATGGAACTTTCTGAAAATATTCATGTCCATGTGATGATTGTTATATGTATTTTTGGGGTTTTTTCTGATGCTTAACTTAATATTGTCCAATATAGGAGATAATTAGGTTAACTATGGATGAATTGTTGATACTGCAAAGAGAGTATAGTCCTATTTTACACTGAATATTGTTTGGTTAGGGAGCTAATAATGTTTTTACCTCAAATAAGGTATGCCGGGTTATATTTTGAGGCTGACACGATCCAGTCCTAGGAATGTAGTTATATTTTGAGGTTGAATGAATGTCGGGAATATGATAATTGGTTGGATCGATGTCTTGGTAATTGAGCTTGCGTGAAAGGAACCTACCACCATAGGTCGATTTTTGATATGATTGACATTATTGTCCAAAATAAAGGAAAAATGCAGAGGATGAATTTTGGATTTACTTTCACTAAATTCTGTTGAAATTACAGAGCCACAGTTGTGAAATTGAAGAAAGGAATGCACACAGAGCTTATCTTAAAGCTCAGAGGTATTTGCTTGAGGCTAATTTTCGATGCAACAATCTTTATCGCCAAAGGGAATTGTATTCAGCTATGCTACGATCTTTGATTTTCAATATTCCTGCTTTTCTCTGTCTTTAGGACAGCCCCAGCAACTTGATATAGGTCTAGATTACTTACCTAAACTTGGATATGAAATACCCACATCAAGCTGTCTGAGGCAGGCTGAATATAATGTTAATAATCCTAGTTTTGATTCTAATAATCAAGGCATCAATAATAGGCAGTCCGATACTTCCTATCGTCACACACATGGAGCAAATTTAGGTTCTGAACATTGTCCTGAACCAGATGCTTGTACATTCGAGCCATTACCTCAAAGGGGGGTAATCATACTGTGGATGAAGTGTATTCTCCTAGGAAGGAATCTGACACATCAGCTAATGAAAATGAATAAATTTCTCTATCTGGACACGTTTCTAATCATCTTGATGCTGAATATCATAGAAAACAAGACTCCAAGGTGAAACAAATGGACATAGATACTGCATCAAATGCAAATTGTTCCACTGGTAGCCCTCAGGGTTCTTTGCTTCTTGAAGCAGCATTAAGGTCTGAATTATTTGCACGATTAGGGAAAAGAGCTACGAAGAGTAGTAATCCACGCAACAACATTGAGACTACTGAACAAGGTGCTGAAAATTACGTTGCAAGTGAGAAAAGCCGAGTGCATCATGGCTCTTTCCCATTGTCTAATGCAGAAAACAATGATCTTAGAGGTGATTTTTTTTGGATGAACATTTTTGTGATTTGCTATTTTTTAATTTTTTTTACACAGGCCTGATTTTCTCTTGGCCCTACACGAGCTTCACATTTCGGTGTTCTTTCCTAAAATTCTTCTCTTTTCACTCAGTTTCATTACATAATATTTGTAAATGGAATAATTTTGGTTCTGTTGACTGTCAATTTTTTTTCTTTTAACTTTATTGAATTGGACTATTAGGATTTTATATGAACTGTTGATGTCAAAAGAGGAGTTGATCAGTGTGTGTATCTTAATCAACATAAGAATCAAACTTCATAGACTCTGTAAATGCTTTAAAATTAAGGTTGAAAAACAGTGATACTAGGAATTAAGGACTCTCAAATATTGAACTGAATATATTTCTCTAAAAAATCTAGAAGTGCTGTTTTGTCAATCGCACTATATTGGGACTTTTAGGTATTAACCAATTATTTAGGTTTCAGATCAATGATTCTCGGTCTTTATTGTGACAAATCACAAGTTAAAGGTAGCAGTAGTTAATTAAGTGTTGATGAGCTTGCAAATTTATCATTATGTTCCTGATTATTTTTGTTCTTAAAATCTAGGTACGAGAGGAAAGAATGAAAAATCTATCCGGATACTCAGATTCAAAGTCAGAAAAAAATTGGTGGAAATTCTTTCAGTGCCAACTGCGGTGCTGGTTCTGGTGATCAAGGTCATCACTCAACTAATCCGAAGAACGTTCTGCCTGTAATTTTTAGGAGTGCATTTAGTGAGCTGAGAGAAATGTCACCATTTAGTTCAAATTATTTAACCAATCAAAATAAGTCCACTCACGATAATGATGATCAATGTCAAAATGCTACTGCTCTCAGTTCTGATGAAGCAACGAAGAACATGTCGGCAATCTCAATGTCTGTCACTGTTGGGAATTCACTCTCAGAAGAAGGCACTTATGGCTGCAGTCCCGAAGTTGATCCGTTTTGGCCGCTTTGCATGTATGAGCTGCGAGGAAAATGCAACAAGGACGAGTGTCCTTGGCAGCTTGCTAAGGACTATGCTAATGGAAACATTAATCAGGTATAAAAAATTAGTTACAGTTTGTAACCTGTATATTTTGCCTTCGTTCTTGTTGTATGATGAGGAACTTTCTGAAGATATCCATGTCCATGTGATGATTGTTATATGTATTTTTGGGGTTTTTTCTGAAGCTGAACTTAATATTGTCCAATATAGGAGATAATTAGGTTAACTAAGAATGAATGGTTGATACTGAAAAGAGAATATAGTTCTATTTTACACTAAATATTGTTTGGTTAGGGAGATAATAATGTTTTTATCTCAAATAAAGTATGCCGGGTTATATTTTGACGCTGACATGATCCAGTCCCAGGAATGTAGTTATATTGAGGTTGAATGAATGTCAGGAATATGGTAATTGGTTGGATCGATGTCTTGGTAATTGAGCTTGTGTGAAAGGAACCTACCTCCATAGGTTGATTTTTGATATGATAGACATTATTGTCCAAAATAAAGGAAAAATGCAGAGGATGAATTTTGGATTTACTTTCACAAATTTCTGTTGAAATTACAGAACCACTATTCATATACAAAATATATTTGTAGAACTGACTGGTCCTAAATAGTGAGTTAATGACTTTTTGATATCTGATTATTGCTTGGACTCAGTATTAGAAGAATGGAAGCTTCTTTTTTGATATCTGACTATTTTTAAGTCTAGGATTTAGGGTATGACCATTTTGTGCACTAGTTCATATCAGTGCATGCCCATATATATTATGCCGCGTTAGCTATAATTTTGCAACTGTAGGAAGGATACATATTCACGATTTTAGTACTTCTCAGTGTAAATGACAATTTTGTGAACTTCAATGCGAAGAAGTATTTCTTGTGTATACATATTTTCAGTTTTAGAATAAAGTTGTTTTTAATTGACTATAATAAGAATTTTTTCAGTTTTTGTGGCCAACAGCTCTTGTTAAATCGAGCCTTGATTATGATTAACTTGTAATGCTGAGTGTCTTGAATTCGGTTTTTTGTGTGCTAACTTCCCCTTTATTTATTCCATACTAGGAATCAAATTAAACAGGCTATGGCTGATAGTGAGCAATCCGTTGAGATGGTTCTTATTCTTGACCAGGAAATATATAAGTTGCGGGGAGTGCGAAAGGTAACAGTTGTGATTGCATTTTCTGTCTTGGTAGATTTTGTTTGAGTTCGCTTATGTATTTCGTCATATCGATAATTGTAATTTTTAGGCTCGATCTATACTGTCAAAAGCTCTGAGAGATTGATCCAACATGTGTGGCTCTCTTGATAGTTTATTTGCTCATTTACTACGGAAGTTTGGGGCCAATTGAAAAGGAGGACACATTGTTGTGTGTGGTATGTTATCCTTTGTTTTCTACTTATTGATGGAGCGTTATTTGGATGATTTTTCTTTCTTGGAGAATGAGGAAATCTTTATAATATAGATGATTTTTCTTTCTTGGAGAATGAGGAAATCTTTATAATATAAGAACTCTAGATGTCGCTATTAATCATAAACCCCTGAAATCCAATGATACGATACCAGCAGTAGGTAACACCATCATAAATTACGTGCTAGGCCTTTTTGGTTCGTTTGTGTTACGAGTGGCATGCATTTCTGACTTGTGCTTTTGTTTGCACATTGAAATCACTGATTCACCGTGGAATCTGTCATTAGGGATGGGAATAGGTTAGGCTGTCCGTAGGGGCCTATGGTCTGGCTTGGCCTCACCTATTTAATAAAAAGGTTAGGCTCAAGTTGTTTTTAAAACCTATTTATTTAAATAGGTCAGGCTCAGGCTTGTAAAAAAGCCTATTAGGCCTGATAGGCCGACCTATATATATTTATTATTTATTAATATTATTTTTTATTATTATATGAATAATATTATTTTTTATTTTAAATTCTATCAATTAAGTAATCACTTAGTAATCATTCCATATTCAGTGGCGGTTCTATATTTGGTAGTTGTTTCATATTCGATAACGGTTCAATTAGTCAATCAAGTTGTTCCTTGTTTGTTTAAGAGGTAGTAATGGATGAGTTTAAAAAGGCTTTTAAAAAGGCTTCCAGGTCAGGCCAGGTCGGAAAAAAAACCTATGATAGGTCGTAGGCCAGACTTGTCGTAAAAATAAATCGTAGGCCAGACTCAGATTTTTCAAAGCCTGGCCAGGCCTATTCCCACCCCTATCTGTCATTTAAAAATACTAAATTTTGAGAGATGTTCTATCCATGGTTGTTGATTTACATTTATCTTTAGATACTGATGGCCATTTTGTATGGTTCTATCTTTAGGTTTAAATGAACTTTTGGTCCTCTTAATTTGCATAAAATAAACTTTTAGTGATTTAATTTTCAAAACCTTTTTTTTTTGTCCCCTGTTCACTTATTCTTGGGAATTTTTGGTCCCTTATTTTTTTTTTATGATGCGGCACTCCCATTAATTTATTTTTGTTTATTAATTTTATTGATATATTAAAATATTAAAAATCAAATTGTTTTCATTCTATTTATATATATTAAAATATTTAAAATTAAAATTGAAAGTTTTTTGAATTTATTTATCTTAGTTAAAATGTTTTTAATAGTTAAAAATGTTAAAATATTTATATTAAATAGTTAACTTTTTATTTTTAAATATTTAAATTTACTACATTTTTAATATTATGTAATATTTATATATTTAAAATTAAAATATTTAAATTAAATTTATTTTATTCAACAATAATTTAAAATTTAAAAATATTTAAATAATATTTAAAATTTTATTTATTTTATATTAAAAATAAAATATTAAAAACAATATAGGTGGACCAATAGTGTATTTAAGCCAAATCTTTAAAGACATCATATTGGTAGGAACCATGCTCTTTCGCTCTTTGACCATATAGATAGTAGAAAAATAATTTCTTTCATAATTTCCTTATGTTGTTTTAGAAGAAAGAGCCTTTTATCATTTATCTCGTTGGCTCCACTTAAATTCCTTTTTAACTTCTTGTTAGCATGTTAAGCCCTCCGTATAAGGACTGATTATGTGATTTACCTTGGAATTCTGAACTGATGTTTCCAGGTTAAGCTCTATGAAGGATCTTATTTACTGTGCTCATGTAAATCAATAGTCGTAGAAAGCTGCAGAGGTCCTTCACAATGCTATAGGCATTGAAGTAGTAGCGGAGAGGTTTTATAAAAAGGCACTGTTAGTGTATCTATTTTCTATAATGTTGTGGAAATGTTACTATAAGCTTTTTTTGTCTATTGGTGATGCAAACAATATTGTTGAAGCAAAAGAAAGGGGTATTAACCTTTTTATTTAGTAACTGGTTGAATGGCAGGTGAGAGTATCAACAAAACAATTTGATTTGTGGCAAACATTGAAAATATTAATATACAACAAAATAAAAAAAGATTGGAAGTGTTAAAACGACTTATTCATTTTCAATAATAAAAATATCTTAGTTACATGAATCAAATTCTAAATTTTGCAAAAAAAAAAAAAAAAAAAAACCTATTTAATGTCAACATCTCTCTCTTCAAACTTTGGCTTGCCATGTTTTGGGAGAGACTAACCATATCTCCCAAACTCAATACTTAATGGTAGAGGATAGACTGAAACTAGACTCTTCACACAAAATATAGCTTCAAATATCTCAACAATTTCCACCCCCTTCATTCTCAAAATTAACGTTATGAATTTCCTCTGTTTCAACATTATAGGATCTCACTTAATCAAATACTTTTACAAGAAACTCATTACCCTTCCAAAAGACTAATGGCATACAAAGTGAACTATGCTCTATGGTTCGAAGTTTAGTCCAACGGGAATCCCCAAGACCACTTCCATCATTCACCCAAATGTCAAAATTCTTTTTTTGCTGAAGTTTTTAACAAAATCCTTTTTATTTTTTATTTTTATTTTTGAATATTTGAACTAATTTTTTCTTCTTCTGAATTTTGAACAAAATCTTTTTTTTGTTGTTGTTGAAGTTTTGAACAAAATTTTAGGTGTAAATATAAACTAAATCTAAATTCTAAAAATTAAAGGATCAATATATCATATTAAATAAAATAAAATTACTTTTATTTTGTTGTAAAAAATATCTACACAAGATATAATGTTATAAGATACGTTACATATACAAAACAACATTTTTCTCCATCACAATATGAAATACAATTATGTAACAAATCTATATTAAAACAATCTCCTCTACAAGAAACTTAAGAAAACAACAATTTACAGACTCTCTCAAATCATTGTTCTTCTTCATTATTTATAACAAATTTGTAATGAATTTTTCATGTTTTCTCAAATAAAGATATCCATTTTTTTTATGATAGTGATATCAATTTTTAGTTATTATAATGTAATGATTTTTTTTTATGCAATTATAGTGTGATAATATCTAATTAAAAGTTTTGAACAAAAAATATTTTTTATTTCTGAAATTTTAAAAACAATTTTATTTTTTGCTGAATTTTGAATAATTTTTTTTTCTCTAAAGTTTTCAACAAAATCCTTTTTTTTACTGAATTTTTAAACAAAATCTTTTTTTCTTCATCAGAATTTTGAACAAAATCTTTTTTTGTTGTTGAAGTTTTTAACAAAATCTTAGATACAAATATAAACTAAATCCAAATTCTAAAAATTAAAGGATCAACTTATGATATAAAATAAAAGATTTATTTTTATTTAATATAAAAAATATCTACACAAGATCTAATGTTAAAAGATATATATGTTATATATACAAAACAACATTTTTCTCCATCACAATACGAAATACAATTATGTAACAAATCTATATTAAAACATTCTCCTCTATATTTTGCATAGAAATCACGCAGGTCTTTTATGGATCCATTTATATTTTTTTAAAAGATTATAATAAGGATTCACTCTCAAAATAGTAAAATTTATATAATAATATTTAAATATACAATTAATCTCTATACAAAAAATAAATATAACTAATTTCTATAAAATAATACAAATTTAATATTATATAAAATAAATAATAATTTTGTTTAAGTCCATACAAATTACAAATGTTTGCATTTTCTTAATGTCTCACATTTTTAGTGTTTTAAACATTTAATAATTAAGTGTTTAAGATTTAAATATATATATGGGTGCGTTTGTTTGAATTTAAATAAAATTAATTTTTAGTTTAGAAAATTTACAAATTATTTTTCAGAGATTTTTCTGTTTGTTTACTATCATAAAAATATTTTTTTAAAAAAATAATTTTCAGTTTGTTTGTATACAATTTTATAAAAGTGAATTTTAAACTACAAAATTATCATAAATGACATGAATTTTTTAAATACATTAATTTCTCTCTTTTCTAAAATTATCATAAGTATGTTGTCATAGTTTAATTATTCATAGTCATTAAGAGAGTAGTTAGTACTTGGTAGAATCTTTGTTGGGTAAGTTACGAAGCAATTGAAATATTTCAAATTGTTCAATTCAAAATTTAGACTAAATAGATCCCTTAACTTAATTTCAATTAACATTTTAGTCCTTCATATTTTTTTCATGATTTAATTCTTTATTTTAATTTAAATGACAATTTGATCTTTTATGTTTTAAAATGTCAACAAAGTTATCCTTTTTTTTTTACAAAAATTCATCAAAATTTTCAAACAAATCCCAAAAATTAATTATTATCTTCAATATCATGCAAATTTCATCAAATTAATAACTTAAATTTTTAAATAAACTCATATTTTCATTCTTTATTTGATGAGTTTGATATTGTTGGAGATGAAAATATGAGTTTATTTGAATATTTGGGTTATGCATTCAATGAAATTTGTATTATATTCAAGATAATTATTAATTTTATGGGTGTTGTTTGAAAATATTGATGATTTTTTGTAAAAAATAGGATAACATTGTTGACATTTTAAAACATAAAAGATCAAATTATCACTTAAAATTAAAAGAAATGACCAAATTGGGAGAAAAAAAAAAGAAAATAAAAGACTAAAACCTTAACTGAAATTAAGTTAAGGAACTGCGGGTGCTATTTAGTCCAAAATTTACTATTTTAATGTATCTCTTAGACCCATTTCAAAATTGATTAAAATACTAATAAAAAATACTAAATAAACCCACACCAGAAAAAATAATTTCGTATCAACATATGAATAAAGTAAAGATAAAATGATTCAAATATAAGACATAAAAACTATAAAACGATGTGGAGAAATCGAAAAGGATAAGAAAATTTATCTGATGAAAACCAATATTAGAGTCGCATGAAAAGAAAAAAATACACACAAGTGAATGAGTGAAGGAGAAAACAAAATTAATGAGTTGATACAGAAAATGAAGTAGAAAACTTTAGTAAAAATTGATGTCGGGCTATTTCAGATTTTTCAAAAAGGGTAAGAGTAATTACATTATTTTCTCTTATTAGTGAATTAAATTTAGTGTCTTTAAATTTTGTGTAATCTTTCTCTCATCTAAAGAGGCATATGCTAGAAATTACTATTTTTATCTTTAAATTGCAATGTATACTTGGAAGACACATACATCATGTAGTCATAGTGAATAAACATACAAGAGGCGATGATATGTGAACATGGATAGTGTACATAACGACCGCTTGGTGGACGAACTAACTCCTTAAATGTAAAGATATTATGGGCTCGATTGTGAATAACAACTTAATGGGATAACAACTTCAGCGTAATCTGCTACAATGACGTCAGCATAATCCGCCAATGCCCCACTAATTGGCTGGTTTCAATTTTGGATAAGATAACACAATCCTTGACAAAACAATTCTATAAATAGTCATTATGTTCATATTATTTTTCACTCACACTTTAAAGCTTTCACGTTCACAACATACAAGCTCTCACATTCAAAACATACAAGCTCCATGGCTATTTTAAGAAACCAGTATCTCCACATATTTTTAATCGTCATTTCATAAGTCTAATAGTAATTTTATTTAAAATGTAGAACTTGATTGCATGTCACCACCGCTTCCAAATGGAGGAACCAAATGAAATAATAGTTCCCTACATAGAGGAAGCTAGGTTTTTAAGCGTTTCAAAATTGGGATCTAGTAACGTAGACCCATCATTGGAGATCACAATGGTAGAATAACTCTTGAAGATGTTGCATTACAACTAGGTCTACTTGTCAATGGAAGACCAATAACTGGAGGCGGCGCTTTAGATTGGGATGAAGAATGGCAACAAATTTTTGGTATCATTCCTCACAAAAATCAAATGGTGGACCAATTCGTCAAACTGAAATGACAAAAAGACTCATTTTCTCATGTTTCGGTTAATGCAACAGCTGAGCCAGTACAACAACACTGTAGAGCATACCTATTGCGCTTCATTGGGGGTTTGGTGATTCCTAACAAATCTTGAAATAGAGTTTATTTGATGTATCTCCCTCTATTGAAACATCTTCAACGTGTTCGACTATATAGTTGGGGTTCAACCTACTTGGTAAACTTATACAGATAAATGTGTTGTGCAACTGCACCGTCTTATGCATGTATATGTAGATGTACATTGCTCCTTCATTCTAGAGGATATTTTATAAATGCTTCTTTTAGAAACCTTTTTTATTTTATTTTATTTTATGAAAATAGTATTTCTCACAATCTCTCTTGGGCAAGAACTCCTCAAGAAAATGATGTTGTTGAAAGAAAGAATAGAACTCAACAAGAAATGGCAAGAAAAATCTTGGAAGAATCAAATGTTCAAAAATATTTCTGGGCTGAAACAATTAACACTTCTTGTTATATTTTAAATCATGTATAAGTAAGAAAAATTATCAATAAAACAACTTATGAACTATGGAAAAGCATAAAGCCAACTATCCCATACTTTCATGTTTTTGGTTGCTATTGCTATATTTTAAATAACAAAGAAAATCTAGGAAAATTTGATGCAAAATCAGACAAAGCCATTTTCTTAGGATATTCCACTAATTCTAAAGGCTATCATATATATAATCTAAGAACAAAAATAGTGTATGTAGGTATCCATGTGTTATTTGATGAATTTAATGATCTTGATATGCAAAAGATAGATAATGATGAAGAAGAACAATTTAAGCAACAATAGCAAATCGTTCTTCACAAAAACGAGATTGATCATCAATATCCTTCTCAAACTCCTTGGAGAAGTTGGAAAACTGTAGGAGATCATCCACAAAATCAAATCATTGGAAACACATCTGATGGCATAAGAACAAGATTATATTTTAAAGATGACAACATGGCAATGATCTCACAAATGGAGAAAAAAAAGTCATAATTGATAATTCATGGGTTGAAGCAATGCAAGAAGAACTTCTCCAATTTGAGAACAATCCGGTCAAGACTCTTGTACCAAATCCGCAAAATCATAAAATTATTGGCACAAAATGGGTGTTTATAAACAAACTTGATGAAGAAGAAAAAGTAATAAGGAATAAAGTAAGATTGGTGGCTCAAGGTTATAATGAAAAAGAAGGTATTGATTATGATGAATCTTTTGCTCTAGTTGCAAAGTTAGAAGCTATAAGAATTCTTCTTGCATATTTGTCTCATAAGCTTATTAAACTTTTTCAAATGGATGTTAAAAATTCTTTTTTAAATGGTTTTCTAAATGAACAAGTATATCTTCTTCAGCCTCTTGGTTTCGAAGATGAAAAGAAACCAAATCAGGTCTTCAAACTTACTTAAGCTCTATATCGGTGGAAACACGCCCAAAGAGCCTAGTATGAAATACCAAGTTTCGTTTTAATAAAAAATGGTTTCTCCAAAGGCAAGATTGATACTACACTTTTTAGAACAACTGATAAAACTGATTTTCCAATTGTTCAAGTGTATGTTGACGATATCAACTTTGGTTCAACAAATTAAAAAATGGGAGGAATTTTCAAATCTTATGCAAAGTCAATTTGAAATGAGTATGATAGGATAATTGATATGTTATCTTGGCTTGCAAATCAAACAACATGAAAATGGAATCTTTATCCAATATCTTCTAAAGAATTAAAAAACGAATGAAACCATCTCCCAAAAAAAGCATAAAGCCAAATACAAAATAATTACATCTCCTAGACATCCATCCTCAAATATGGACAAAGATGAACAAGGAAAACTCATCTCTAAAAAGGAATATAGAGGAATGATAGGTTCATTTTTATATCTAACTGCAAGCAAGCCAACTATTGCTTTTGCTGTAAGATTATGTGCTATATTTCAATCTTTACCTAAAGAATCGCATTTATGTGTTGTAAAAATAATTTTTTGTTATCTTGTTGGTACTACTAATCTTGGCCTTTGGTATAGCACATAAACTTATTTTGGTGTTGTAGTCTACTATGATGCTAATTATGTTGAGGATAAAATTGAAAGAAAAAACACAAGTGACACGTGTCAATTTTTTGGAGAAGTTCAATTAAGTTGGTCATGTAGAAAACAAAATTCAATTGCCTTATCAACAACTGAAGCTGAATATGTCTCAGCTGTAAATTGTTGCTATCAAGTCTTGTTAATCAAAAACTAACTTTAAGACTTTTCTGTAAGTTATACAAATGTGTCAATTTACTGTGATAATACAAGTGTGATAAATTTGTCAAAAAAACCTCATTCAACATTCAAGATCAAAACATATTGCAATAAAACATCATTTTATTACTAATCAAAACATATTGAATTAATATTTGTTGACACCAAAATTCAACTTGTTGACATCTTTACTAAACCTCTAATTGAAGATAATTTTAATTTTATTAAATAAAAATTTAAAATCATCAAAAATCCAAACTTTCTCCTTAGAAAAAATTAACCAAAATGTTATGGTCAATACTGGGAACGATCTTAGTTTCCTTCCTCTTTGTACTAGTCTCCCTTTTCATGTCAACCTTAAGTAAAGTTTAAAATAATCACAAATTAATTTCAATCCATGAGGCAAAGTAACGACTTCTTCATTCTTCAAAAAATGGCTTCTTTAGTCTCATTATAGCCCACTTTCCTCCTTCCTGGTATCACTAATCACTTCTCAACCATCAACTCCTATAATACCCATACGTGTAACTCTCTCCTTCATCTCTTTCCAAAAAAATTGTTTTTTGCTCTTTCATCAAAACCTCCATATTCTTACTTTTTACATCTCACTCTTCAATTTATTTTTTCCAAAAATCATGGCTTGTAACAAAACATCAACAAGAAAAATCCAACTCCAAGTACTCCTTCACCTTCACCACCTTGATCACCATCTCCTTCACCACGACCTATTCCTCAAAAAGTTTCTCCTTATGAAAAAACCTTTTTTGATTATCTTTAATCAAATCCTGAAGCCATCCACCTCCAATTTTGCTAGCCCCACTCACCACTATACTTCCTCATGTCTTCCAATGTATTCTCCGAAACATAAGTCAAGCACCACAACCTCTGCAGAAAAAATCTCAATCATACACCATCTAAAATGATGAATCTGGTTCTCCCTCAATATGTGGTATCTTTTTGAACCAATATATTCATAAATAATAATCACAAGTTCATACTTAATGGTTCAAAGATAATTTCATTTACAAAGGAAATTAGTCATAAAGTCATACATAATAGCATTGATTTAAAATCATTATCATCAGTTCATACATAGCAAAAAAATATTACAGTAGTTATACAAAAAATCTTTTGAGATAACTGATGATTAAAAAACTAAATTAAGCTAAATTAAACTTCTCCCCCTTTTTCATAGAGAAAAGGGAACATGAGCAACAACATATTTAGAATGATAATGATGGAGAAGAACCCTTCGAAGATGAGCAGAACGATGGTTGTGGAATTGGTGGAAAAATTAGAGGTGGATTCAGAATGGGTGGTTCAATACCAAGCTTTGGAGCAAGCTGGTTTGCCATCCAATCTCTCATAATAGCCTATTCTTTGTCCTGATGTGTCATTCTGGCTAGGATGGTCTGAAGAGTATTGAAGATTGCCTTGTTAGTCGTTAAGTCGTTTGTCGCCACCTTTGATTTTTTGAGAGGAGACTGATCGGGGGTAGTTTGAGAGGGTGCAACAGAGGTACAAAATGTTGACAAAGTAGCAAAAGATTTATTAATTTGTGGAAGAGGACTGGCAGAGGTGAAGTTGTGAGGTATGGTTGATTTACATTTTTGACAAACCAAAAACTAACTAATTCGAAAAATGGAAGAGCTTGTCTTTTGAGGCGAAACAAATGCAGGTGACATGATAGAGGTGTGTTGATAGAGCAATTGTGTTTTGATTTCTGCATGACCAACTTATTAAGGCTTCACCTAGAAACTGACATGCTCCACTTGTGTTTTCTCTTTCAATATTATCTCCGACATAATCCGCACCACAGTAAGCTACAAATGAAAGTGAGAACCTTTGTTGTACCAAAGGCCAAGATCAGTAGTACCGACTAGATAGCGAAAAAATCTTTTTACAGCAATTACGTGAGATTCTTTTGGTGCAGATTGAAACCTAGCACATAATCCTACTACAAAAACAATGTCTGGTCTACTTGTAGTTAAATAAAGTAGAGAGCAAATCATTCCCCTATATTCTTTTTCAGAAATTTATTTTCCATTTTCATCTTTATCTAATGAAGAGGATGGATGCATCAGAGTAGTTATAATTTTAGCTTCACTCATCCTATATTTTTTTTAATAATTCCTTTATGTATTTTACTTGACATATGAAGATTCCATCTTCATGTTGCTTAATTTTTAATCCAAGAAAATAACTTAACTCTCCCATCATACTCATCTCAAATAAGATTTCAAAAATCATCACACATCTTTTCATTTGTTGAGCCAAAAATGATATCATCGATGTATACTTGAACAATATGTAAATCATTTTTGTTTGTTTTCTTGAAAAGTGTTGTGTCAATTTCATCTCGAGGGGGGGGGGGGGTTGTTTCAAACCATATAAAAGCTTTAGTGAGTTTAAAAGCATGGTTTGGTTTGTTTTGATTTTCGAAATCAGGAGGTTGACGAACATAAACTTGTTCATTTAGAAAACCGTTTAAAAATGCACTTTTTACATCCATTTGAAAAAGTTTAACGAGTTTATGAGATGCGTAAGCAACAAGAATTTGTATGGCTTCTAAACCTTGCTACTAGAGCAAAAGTTTCATCATAATCTATTCCTTCTCGTTGATTATAGCCTTGGGCAACTAACCTTGCTTTGTTTCTAATTACCCTTCCTTCTTCATCAAGATTATTTCTAAATACCCATCTTATTCTAATTATGGAATGATCTTGTGGATCTGGAACAAGAGTCCATACTTCATTTTTTAAAATTGAAGAAGCTCTTCCTTCATTGCTTCAATCCAAGATTGATCAATTATAACTTCCTTGGTGGATTTTGGTTCTAATTGAGATATCATTGTCATGTTGTTGTTAGCATCGTCTTTAAATGACATTGTTGTTCTAATGCCATCAGCTGTATCACCAATTATTTGATTTTGAGGGTGATCTTCTATTAATCTCTAGTTTTTGGGAGGAGTTTGAAATGGAGATTGTTTATCAATCTCGTTTTCCTGAAGAATGTTCTATTGTGACTGTCCAGAATGTTCTTCCTCCTCTTCATCCTTTTTTCTTAGATCAAGATCATCGAACTCATCGAATAATACATGTACACTGATTTCATTAGTTTTGTTTCTTAAATTAAAGACACGATATCCTTTAGATTATGTTGAATATCCCAAAAAATTTGATTTGTCTGATTTTGCATCAAATTTTCCTAAGTTGTCTTTGTTATTTAAGATGTAGCAGTAAGATCCAAAAATGTGAAAGTATCAAATATTTGGGTTTCTATTTTTCTAGATTTCATAGGGTATTTTGTTTATAATTTTTGTTATTGACAGATGATTCAAAATGTAGCATGAAGTGTTAATGGCTTCTACCCAAAAATATTTTTCAACATTTAATTCTTCTAAGATTGTTCTTGCCATCTCCTGTAATGTTCTATTTTTTCGTTCAACAACTGTATTTTGTTGAGGAGTTATTTTACAAGATAGATTGTGGGAGATACCAAGTTCATCAAAAATATTTTGAAATATGCGTTAATAAACTCTCCTCCATGATCACTTCTCACAGAGATTAAGTTGGATTCTTTTTCATTCAACGTGCCCAAATTTGGAACAGTGAGATCATTTTGTTGTTGTTCTTGGAAAGGATTTGAAATATGCGTTTTAAATGTTTTTGAAACAGATTTGGATAAGCCTTAAGAACGTTCTCCCCTTTTTAAACTTTATGGAGAAGGTTTTGTGTTTGTTCCAGAATGTTCTTCCTTTTGTAAATTGCCTGGAGATTGTTCTTCTTTTTACAGTTTCTTTGAGATGGACTCTGTAGAATGTTCTTCTTTTTTTAAATTCCTTTTGTTCTTGATCTTTTCATCTCTCCTTTTAAAATAGAATGCAAATTCCACATGTCCAGTTTTACTACAATATGAACATTTGATTTTGCATTTTTCTTCTTTTCTTTCAAGCACAAAGAATTTTTCATATAGTTTTTTTTTTCTGGTTTTATCAAAACCAAGACCAGCTTTATAAAAAATTCCTATTTGAGATCCCATAATTCTTTGAAAGTTTCAGTTGCTTTAATGAATTTAGACAAATCATTTTTAAGAAGTTCTACTTCAGACTTAAGGATAACGTTCTCCTTTTGTGTTGTAGAACATTCTTGACTTTCTTGTCTTTCATTATCAAAAATTTTCAGCTATGATTCTTTCAGATTTTGAATGATTTTCTTAAGTTCATCATTCATAGTATGAGTTTTTTCTTTTTCCTTTTTTTTTTTATAAAACTGTTCATTTAAAGAGGTGCATTTTTGGATAAGAAGATTTGAGTCATTTAGCAAATTATCAAATTCCTTTTCCATCTGTTCACATAAGATGCGGTATTCAAAATTTATTACCTCAGTTTCATTCGTGTTTTCTATCATACATATGTTGGCTTTTTTTGTTTTCTCTGAATCCAAATCATTAAAATCATCCTAGGTCACAATCAACGATTTCTTTTTGAAATGGAATTTCTTTGGTGCTCTTTTGTTTAAGGGACATTCAGCTTTGTAATGTCTTTCCTTATTGCATCTAAAGCATGTAATTCAACTCTTATCTACCTCAGTTTTCATATTTTCCTTTTTATTTGGAAATCCCTTTTTGATATGCTATCTTCTTCTCATCATTCTTTGGATTTTTCTTGTAAGAAGAGTTATTTCTTCATCTAATCTTCCTATACAACTTCCTCTATTTCCTCTTCTGATTATAGTGACAGACTTTCTTTGTTGGTTTGTCTTCCATTAGTAGCACCTCATGTGCTCGTCATGATCCAATTAATTCCTCTAAACTGAGTACTTCGAGGTTCTTGGCTTGGCTTATGGCTATTATCATGAGTCTCCAAATAATTATGAGGCATCTCATGATTTTCCTTACTCTATCTTGTATAGAGTATGCCTTGCCTAAGGATCGCATTTCATTTACAATAGTTGTAAATCTAGAGTACATTTCATCGATAGTTTCTCCTTCATTTATTTTCAACAACTCAAACTTTCTTATGCCTATGTCAATCCTTGTTTCTTTCACATGAATCGTTTCTTCATGATGAGTTTGCAGTGTGTCCCATACCTTTTTTGCAGTGTCGCATTCATCGACTCTCTCACTTTCTTCCTTGCTTAAAGCATATGATAAGAATAATTGAGCTTTTGAGTTTAGAAGTACCTTCGATTTTTCTTCTTGTGTCCCATTTGTTTCTTTCTTTTCACCAGATGCGGGATCATTCTAGTCAACCCTTGGCGTGAAATCTCCTTATGTGATGATGCGCCACATACCTATATCTTGTGAGTTTAAAAATAACTGCATTTTTTCTTCCAGAAATAATAATTTAAGCCATCAAAATATAGGGTAGTCTGTTTGATGACCTCCTTCAGTAGTGTACTTAGCTTTTGACATTTTTCTTTCTAGATCTTTTTTCTAACACTATTTAGATGTTGATTTTAGATTTACCTATTTAAAATTTTCTACAAAAATTAACTCAAGATTGATTTTTGTTGTAAAAGCAAAAAATGGAGAATGTTCTTGGTTTTGAAACCAAAAAAAGGGAGAACGTTATGGGTTAGTTGAATATGATAGTTTCAGCTTATCTATTTAACTAATAATTGAAATACTAAAAGTAAAGAGATAAGGTAAGAAATATAACACACAAATATATCTTGGTTCACACAATATGGGTTACATCCAGTCCTCACAAAAGTGAGATTTTTCACTAAGTGTTCAAAGCAAGATTGTTCTTGGTTTTCACACAACTTTTACAAATCAATCTTGATCTTGTTATAACTTACTACTTTTCAACTTAGAAAGGATTTCCACAACTCTACCTATCAATATTTAGAAAGGATTTACACATAACCTTTCACACACATAAAAAGGCTTTTTTACAAAAGCTTTTCAAGCTATTTTAACATAATAATCTCGAGTGTACAAAGTAATTATTTAAAGCATATCAGAATCAGGTTATGCTTAACTCTTGTTTGAGAATGGATTCTGATCTTGGAACTCTAAAATGATATTTACTTCTAGCCAATTGAGAACTGAACTGAAATATGTTTTTAACAATCTCAATGAATTTCGAATGTGATTGCAAAATGAAGTATTGCTTGTTTTCTTTAGTTTTGATGTTCCCTTTATCTTGATGTCCCTTTAATAGGCTTCAAGAGAGCCTATGAAAGCTCATGTGGCCGTTGGGAGTTGTCCAGTTGTCATATGACAGTGATGTAAGATCAATCCTAAAGCAAGAATGTTATTGGATTTGGGCAGCCTTGCTTTTTGAAAGTCAAGAATATTCTTCGTTCTTGCTTTTGTGATAATTGAGTTTTGATTTAATCCCGACATATGTGTGAAGTGGTTATTCATGTTTTGCAACTCATGTACAGATTCAAAGATTGCATTTATGATTTTGTCCAAACTTGTCATTATTTATGTTTCTTGCTTTGCTTGAACTTTGGAGAATGATTCAATTTTAATAACAAGTGAATTGCAGTCTTTGCCTTGCATATTGGAATGATCTTCATGTTAAATTATGTTCGTGCATATGTTGGAGAACATACTAAAACAAAATCTGCTAGTTTTGAACTTGATCTAAATACTTATTGAAATTCTGGAACTTGTGGAGAACGTTTTGCATTTTCCTCAAGAACATTCTTGGTTGATTTTGTTTCTTCTTTATTATGAAATGTTTTAATTTTATTGATACCTATCTTGATTAACACACTCAAGCAAACATATCAAATACGAATATGCATATAATCATAATTATAATCTTAATTACCATTTGTTTATCATCAAAACTTGTATTTGGGATTTTGTCTCTACAAATTTCAGATGAATATGATGGGAGAACTTAAGTTCTTCTAAGGGATACAAAAGAGGTCTTAACAAAAATGTATACACATTCATCAAACTAAATATACAAAAGAGCTTCTCAAGAATTTTAAGATAGTGATTGCAAACCTATGGCTACACAAATGCACTTTACCTTTTCACCTAAAAAAAAATTTTCATGCAAAAAAGTTGACCAGAAAACCTATAGAGGAGTTATATGATCCCTACTTTATCATACAACTTCCAGACATGATATTATGTCTAGTGTATATATATGTGCAAAATTTCAAGTTGGCCCTAGAGAATTTCATTTAACTGTTGTTAAGAGAATCCTTAGATATCTAAAAGGCACTACCAACCGTACCTTGCATCTTTCTAAGTGACAACTTAATATCTTGGTCAAGTAAGAGACAAAGCATAATTTCCATGTTAACAATGAAGGTTGAGTGCCATTCAGCAATTGACTGCAATTCTGAACTACTTTGGATGATACATCAACTTAAAGACTACAAAATCATAGAATTCAACATTCCCATCTATTGTGATAACATTTTTGTCATTTTCCTAACCAAAAATCCTATCCTACATTCTAAAGATAAACACATAGAGATAAAAAAAAATACCACTTCATTAGGGACATGGTTCAAAAAGGGGTAGTAAACATCACTTCATTAAGGACTTGGTTCAATGGGCTGACATATTTGCCAAACCACTAGTTGAAGATAGTTTTGACTTATCAAGAAAAACCTAAACCTTACCATCATACCTGATTGATGTTGTGATAACTTAAAAGTAGTCTATCTTTACGTTATCTTTTATTAGTTTTTATATTTTCTTGTAATATGTTATATTGTTGTTATTAAAAATCATGGAAAATTAAAAAAAAAAAAAAGAGCAAGTTTTAGTTTCAAGTCTTGTTGTATGATGAAAAAAAGAGGAGAAAAGATATTTGATAAAGTGAGGAGAAAAGAGAAAATGATACTTAGACTTAGGAGAAGTCTTAAGCTAGGGGTAGTCAAAGAAATATAAAGATAAGTTGTTATAAAAAATACAAGTTTATTTAGCATAAAAAATGGAGAGATTATTGGAACCAAGTTGATTTTATACTTAGAGTTTTGATGGTAACAAATGTATGTTATAAAAAAAATATATTTGACTTCACATAGTATAAAGGAAGATATGTGTTTTTAAACAAACTCTAAAATAAGATTTGATTCAGATTTATAATTGAAGAAAATCTTTGACCAAGTTGAAAAGAAGATATGGTCAAGATTTGATTAAGATTTATCTACAATAAAATTCGAACATAATCAATCTAAAGAATTTACAAAATCAATATGAACGAAATACAAACATAATTTATCTAAAGAACTTACAAACTCAATCTAAACAAAATACCTATTATCAAAAAGCATGTTGTTCAAAATTATTTTTGAATCAGATCACTGTTGACCAAGCTAGGAATGAATATACAATTTAGAAGTAAACAAGGACTAAATTGAAGTGCTAATTTTATCTATAAATAGATACTCAAGGCTGAAGAAGAATATCATCGAAAATCATAAAAGAGTAGAAGAACTCATAAGCTCAAAATTTCAAATTCATCTTAGAGTTCAAAAAGAGAAACACTTGTTGAAGTTAGAAATATTTTCGAAGTATTTTTTTCTTAGAGTGTGAGAGTTATTATTATTATCATCAGTTTTGTTAAAAGCAAACACTTAAAGTCTCAATCTTTTGTATCCAACCCGATAGTGGTTTAGTTCTTATTTCAATTATGGGTTGTGAGGTTGTTAGGAGAATACTTGGCTTATAGGGTCAAGGTGGTTAGTCCTTCAAACTTTTGGGGATTTCATGTTGTTTCGGAAGACTAGCTTGGAGGGTCAAGTGCTTTGTAATACAAGGTATTTGAATTAGTGGATTAAAGCCTTTTGAATGAAGGGAGTGGATGTAGCCAAATTAGTGGTCAATCAGGATAAATTTATGTGTCCAATTATTTATGCTTTCATTTTTTGCAGCCTCTAAACCCGATTGCTTCTTATTTAAGTAATTCATAAAAAACAACCAGCCTTTAGTAAATTAGCAAAAAGTTATCATATTTGTCAAACACAATTCAACCCCCTTTCTCGTATTTGTACATTTTGACACTATTGTTGCACTATTTGTAGAAAGCTCAACATGTCTTTGAGACAAAAGATTGACACTAGACATCTAAAACATCACTCATCTACGTTTTTCACACAACACATAACTAAAAACATTCTAGTTTTGAGAAAGAATGTTCTGGATTAAATAGCACACGTGCATATTACATCTAACTATGAACATACGTTTTTACTCATGATTAGTAATGACTATAATGAGTCTTTTCTAACGTTTTCTATGCCTATAAAAAGAACATCTAAATGAAGATAATATCAAGAGTTTTAAGTGGAGTCATTCCAATACTCAAACAAACATACTCAAGCAAACAAAATTCTTCAATCAAGTAAAAACTCCAACTTTCTCTAACTATATTCATGGATTTATTTATCGAGTTATTTATGACAATCAATCTCGAACAAGTGTTAAGTAAGTTCTAATCCTAAAACCTTTTATCATACATATCATCTGAAAATCAAGTACATCTCTTAATATAATTTGAGTATGTTGTAAAAATAATTTTAGTGATTAAAAGGTAACTTGTAAAAATCCTTTTTGGAGTGAATGGTAACTGTAAAAGTTCTTTCAAGGTTGAAAAGTGAATTATCTAACTGATCAAAAGTGATCAAGAAAGATAGTGTGAAATCAAGAATGTTCTTATGTTAAGCACATTAGTGGAAAAACTCAAATAGGTGAAATCAAGAGTGTTCTTTTGCTTTATTCGTTTTTAACTTTTCCAAAATGTTATGGATTTTTATTTGTAACCATGATTAATGTTGAGTTAGTTTAAATTAAAAGCATGAATTAATATTTTAAAAAGGAATCACAATTTAAACCTTCTTCCTTGTGAGGTTCTAAGAGCATTCTAATATATGTTTTTTTGATGAGAGAAGAGAGTAATGATGTTCTATCCATTGACAAAAATAAAGAAAAATGATTTATATGAGAAAGCCAAATAGTGTGCGGAAACAACACATGATAGAAACACTACTATGAATTTTTTACTATGTAATTCGAATTACACCTCACAAAGAGTAAATGAAAGATTGATTCTGAACATGTAATTTGAATTACCTTATTGTGTATTTCAAATTACACCTCACAAAGAGTAATTGAAATGTTGATTATGAATAGATAATTCGAATTACATATATGGGTAATTCGAATTGCACAATTCAAATTATGCACAAATGCAATTGGAATTATACATTGCCGAATCAAAATTCCTTTGTTTTGGAAGGTGTAAGTTGAATTACACTGAGTATAATTCGAATTAAATAAGTTTTTTTCATACAAACTATACAAAATTTGGTTTCAAAGGAAATCTTTCAAATAATTTATGATATGGAAATAGTTGGACTTAAAACTACATTTTTATCGTTGAGAGATTAAAGAGTTATCCTTTACAATAATTCTAAACTAACTTAGTTTTAACATCTAATAAAAATATGTTTAATTGTTCTTTAATTTAAATAATTTAAACAAATTTTTGAAAGCATATTAGAACGTTATAGAAAATTCCTCCACAAAAATTCAGAATTTTTTTATTTTGGATGAATTCAATATAAAAGTAACGAAATTTTTTATAATGTTGTAAATGTGCCTGCAAAATTTTATTCAAAAAGTTATGATGGTTTAATAGCATAACCTAAAAGTGCATACATGTTAATTTTATATGGACTACAATTTATATTTTTTTTATAAAGACAAAATTTGAAATGTTAAAACTTTATAAGAATTAAAAATATATTTAACTCTATTTTATAACAGTGCAACTTCTTAGTGCCACTTTTGAATGTTATGAAATTTACTTCAACTAGTTAATGTCGGGTGCATTTTCTCTTATTGTGTAGTATAAAATATATACAAAAGAAAAATTGCATACCGGAAATTTTGAAAAACGAAAGAAAAAAATTTTACATATAAGAAATTTCAAATACAAAATTTTCAATATATAAAAAAATTAAAAAAAAAATCTCTTTACCGAAAATTTTGAATACTCAAAATTTAGATATGTAGAAAAATGAAGGAAAAATTTTATATATCAAAATTTTAAAAACTCAATAAGAATTTTACATACCTAAATTTTTTTATATAAAAACAAACGGATTTTGTTTAAGTTTTTGTATTTTCTAGGAGAATTTTTTGGAAACTCATACATTGGGTATCAAATTATAGAGTGAGGCCTAATTTTGTGAGGATTGCAATAATTCGAACGGAGTTTGATGAAGAGAACGAGGAAATAATGCAAACGTGCTCATCACCATGCCAAAGAGTCGGTACATCTGGTTCAAGATTATAGAGTGAATATTGCATATGAAATAAGCAGATGACATTCTAATTAATGGAGAAAAGAGTTGGGAAAATGTGCGATCCATTAAGGCGATGATAAAATTATTTGATGAGTTTTCTGGATTGAAAATAAACTTTCACAAAAGTATACTTGTGGAGATTAATATAGATCAAGATTGATGGATATTGCAGCATAATTTTTTTAACTATAAAGTTGGTTCTACTCCTTTTGAATATCTAAGCTTATCCATTGGCACTAATCCCATAATACTAGCTATTAATAGCCAGTTTTACACTCGCTTAATAAGAGGTCGATGGGAGTGATCGAACAAAAGAATCTCTATTGGTGGTAGGGTGTTTCTTCTTACATCTGTTTTGTCCACTCTCTTTCAGTATCACCTGATGTTCTAAAAATCAAAACAGAGTTTGAACCTTCGAGACATTCGAGTCATAGTTCAATTGGTTGCACCAATTGAACCAAATATTCGATGTCTAATAACGAATAGTGAAAAGGTATCTGAATCATATGACCTAAAGAAAATAGTTTTTGGTAATTTTCAATGATCAATTTTAGGTTGGGGGAAGGAGACGGTAGTGGATAAATATGTGAATTGGTGAATTATCCGAGGAGGAGTTTAGGAAAGCCTTTTAGGACTATGACAGCTCCAAAAGCCTCGGACCAGATAATGTGAACTTTGGTTTTCTGAAAGAATTTTGGAATATCATAATATGATTTTATGAAGAAGATGATAGAATTCCATACAAATTGATGCCTTATAAGACGAGTCAATAGTTCCTTCGTTGTTTTGATAGCAAAGAATAGATGTCCTCATAGCTTAGCATCATTGTCCTCATAGCTTAGCATCATTTTCCCTTATTTCGTTAATAGGGTGCATATCTAAAGTATTTTCAAAGGAGGTGACAAATAGAATAAAACATGTGATAAGTGAAGTTTTTGCAAGAGTGTTGAACAAGTGACTCCAAACATAAGGGAGGTGAATTGTGTACTTAAAAAATATGCAATGAAAATAAGCAGTTTCACATTATTAAACAAATTGATTGTGATGCTAAGAAATCAATAAAATTAAATACGAAGTAATAAATAAATAAGGTGCGTACAATAAATATTAAACTAAACTCGCAAAATAAAGTAAACATGATAAAGGGAGAAGAAAAAGCACACCAGAATTAATTGATTGTATTGTTTTATTCTATTAACGTAGATGTTGTGAGTTTGTTTGTAAATTTATCATTTATCATTTTATCAAGTTTGTATTCTTTTTTGTCAAAAACAAAAGAAATAAAAATGATTATACCATAATATTAGATGAATACATTAAAGCACAACAAAAATCACAAGAAGTAGAATATAAGCTCTGAAAGAAAAACATTCAAAGTGAGCAAATGAACAATAAAAAGAAAGGAGAAGAAGAAGAGAATTGACTAGATAAAGAGTCTATTGGTGTGTTTTAAATTGTGGAAAAAAAGTCTCCTATTTACTGGAATGCGAGATCAACCCAAAAAGGAAAACAAAATATTGCCAATTAATTCTTATAAAGCTGCCTAAAATATCATCGCAAGTCGGAGACAATTTTTCATGTCATAATCGATTATGAGATAATTGAAATCCATTATTAGCATACATAATTGATTTTAAAATAGTCATAATTGATTATTAGACCAGTTTGAAAACTTGAAGCTGGAAATGTACCCTTAGTCGATATGTTTAAGGCCATAATCAATTATCACAACTTTAAAGTGTTACCGCAAAAGTGGTTTTAGCTACAAGATTTAGTTGATGTTTCGATAATAACAAAAATAAATAAATAAAAGAACCATTATTTTCTAACTGTATTTGCTAAGTGTACAAATTAAGTTAGAAGACAAAAATTTATATTAATGACAATCTATTTTAATGTAGCATAAAGTACAGGTGAATTAGAGATATTATTCTAAGTGTTTCTAAACACATAATATTATCATCTAGTAAACAAGTAACTATGTTTGTTAATATAACAAGTCATAATAAATCAATAAGAAGTATTGCAATACATAGTCTAAGTCAAAGCATTAAAGGAAAAAGGAATACAAGTAATTGTTGTGGGATAAGCTAAATCATCTTATGAACAAAGAAAATAGAATCTTTTAAACAAAGAAGATAGAATCTTCTAAACAAAGATCACAATCTCTGAAGAAACTACTATAGTTGTGTCTAACTTTGATGAACGCGCTCTCAAACACGTCTCGGGTGAATCCATTAATATAAACGATATGGATGTTCCGCCTCTGATACGTATGTCAAGCAAAATGATCATTTGCCTCTAATAAGTATGTGAGGCAAAATGATTATCTTCTTCTGATAAGTATGTCAAGCAAAATTATTGTCTTGATAATTATGACAAGCATTGTATAGTCTAACTATAATAGAAAACCAACACTATGAAAAATCAACGCTTTGTGAAAAGACAACACTCAAGATAGCCAATGCTCTAATGGAATTAATCACTATGAAATGACAAGCTCTGAAAAGGTCAATGCTCTAAATAGTCAACACTCTAATGAAGACATATTTGTTTATCATCTAGTCAACATCTTGATTCTATCATTGTCTGTCTTTGTGACATCCTCTTATAGTAGCATCATTTGAGATCGGCTCTTTTAAATTGAAGATGCACATAATCAATCATGAAGATATATATGGATACATTTGAACGACTGGTATGCCTTAAATGGTGATTGACGTTAACATTCTCAATGAAAAATTCTTCTCTCTATTTAAGAAAAACTCATTTAGTCAATCGAGTGTGTGAGACAAAATAATAAAAGACAATGTATTAAGGAAATTTTTTTGAAAAAGCCAAGCACAAAAAAAAAAGAAAAGTATGAATAAAAAATCCTCTTAATAGAGAGTTATTTAGAATATATGTAAATCGTTCAAAGTATTTTCATACACTTGAATTAATATAGGATGTGATATGTAGCATCCTCTCAATGAGAGTTACCATCTTAGAAATAGACTTTCTATCAATTCAGACACAAACTAGAACTGATGTAAATCAATTCGATAGTGGCAACAACTCTCTCACCTCTAAGATGTACAACAACACTTACGAACCTTGACAGCAGGCTACTAGAATGTTGAAGAAGGATTCTAACAGTGACAACTTGGATAGATTATCGAAGATTACTCTAATCCTAAAGAGGTAGAGTAAACAATATTTATATGCTATTATTGAAATAGTGCATTAAGTCCTTCAATGTAATGTGGCAAAATCTCTGTATAAGTGGAACATAAGATGTAGCAATAGTCTGTTGTGAACTAGTATAAAAATATGTGTTCTTTCTTTCTCTTAGTTATGTTCTCTATGATTCAACATCTATGTCTCTAAATCTGTTTTAATCCTAGGTTGAAGGATTTGATAAAGAACAACTTTTTTGGTTAAACTTTTGATGTATCTTTAAAAAATGGAAAAACACAATTCAAACCTCTTATTTCTTGTGTTTTTTGGCAATGAACATGGAGAAGACTTTATCACTCTAATCAATTATGTCATGTTTTAATGGCTGTCAACAAACAAAAAGCTTCCTTATCAAAAAAAATATTATTTTTTTAAACTTTCTGAATGGATTTAGTGAAAAAGTTTTTGATTTAATTTTGAGAAAATAGTAAATAAATAAATAAAATAATTTGTGAGTGTATGAATAAATTTTAGGAGAGCTTTTTACTACTGCAAATATAATCATAACAGCGACCATTACAAATAAATAAAATCCCAAAACTCAAAGACTTAAATATTTGATCTTCTTTTTTTTGTTTTTCGCATCCTTGTCATTATAGTACTTCTTTTGTCAATCATCACAACAAAATAATTCAAGTCAAGACATATATTCACATAGAGAACAAACAACGTTCATGGCAGGTTGTCAGAACTTAAATGGTATTTTATTTGCTAACTAAGTGGTAGATGAATCTCAAAAGAATCGACTAGACAACAAATGTTCAAAGTTAATTTTGAAAAGGTGTATGATTTGGTAGATTGGGAGCACTTGATTTTTTTTATGGAGAAAAGGAGGTTTGATCACAAATAGGGAAAATGGATAAAGACTTTTCTTCAGTATGCTACCATCTCAATATTCTTGAATAGGGCCTAATTAAATGAAGGTTCAAACACGAGAAGAAGGGGGTTGAATTATGTTTGACTAAATTGATAACTTTTTCATAATTTGATTAAACTAGTTCAGACTTGATGATTTATTTGGAGTAGAAACAATAACAAAACTACGTAGTGAAGAGGAAAAAGTGACACAATTAATTAATCCTAGTTCACCACTAACTTGGCTACATTCAGTCCCTTCACTCATAAGGATTTCATCTAGTAATTCAACAGTTTTAATTACAAAGCACTTGACCCTTCAATCCAGTCTTCCCAAACAGTTTGACAACCCCAAAATTTTGAGGAACACAATCACCTTGACTCTACCATCCATCTCTTCTCCATACAATATGACAACCTCATATTTTTGAAGGCACACTAACACAACTATCGGATTTGAATACAAATATTTGGAACTTGAGTAGTAGCTTCTAACAAGTTGATTATAACAATGACTATCACACTCTTAGAAAGGCACTTTTAACTCTAAGATGAATTTGAAATTTTAAGCTTTAGTTCTTCTACTCTTTTATGATAATTTGATGATCTTCTTTTTCAACCTTGAGTATCTATTTATAGTTAAAATTAGGGCTTCAATTTAGTCCTTGTTTGATTCTAAATTGTATCTTCATTCCTAGATTGGTCAACAATGATCTTATTTAAAAGTAATTCTCAACAAGATGTTTTCTGATAGTATATTCTATAGTCAATTCTTTATTTCTGAATCCATTTTGAGAAGTTCTTCTAGATTGATTATGTTCTTATTTTGTTCAGATTGATTTTGTAAATTCTTTATATTGATATTGTTCATATTTTGTTCATACTGAATTTGTAAACTCCTTATATTGATAGTGTTCATATTTGATTAAGATTGAGTTTGTAAATTCTTCATATTGATATCGTTCGTATTTTGTTAAGATTGCTTTCACAAATTCTTCAGATAAAAATTTCTTCCTATTGTTTTCTTTGATCTAGGAAGGAAGATAATGTTGAACCGATTCTTAAACTTTCACAAGTAGGAATATGACCAAGTCTAATTCTGTATTTTGTCCTTTGTCAAAATCTGAATAATATATTTGCAAATAATAAATGTGTCTTCTTGTGAGTGTTGCTTTCTTGTGAACTATTCTTGATCATATCTTATTGTAAATAGTTCATATCTTCTCGTAAATAATTCATACCTTCTTGCGATAAATCTTGACCAAATCTTGTTGTAAATAATTCATATATTCTTGTAGATAAATCTTGATCAAATATTCTTGTAGATAAATTTTGATCAAATCTTCTTATAAATAATAGGTCACAAGAAATCATACCTTGTAGATAGTTCACAAGATTATATCTTTTTGTTGATAAAAAGTTGATCATATCTTCTTCAAATCTTGACCATACCTTATTTTCAACTTGGCCAATTTAAATCAACATTTATTTTAGATTGTTTTCAAAAACACATATCTTATTTCATACTCTGTGAAGTCAAACATATTGTTCTCATAAAATACTTTTGTTAAAATTAAAACTCTAAGTATAAAATCAACTTGATTCCAACACTAAAGAATTCACAATGTAGAGACGACCCAACCAAATATCAAAAAGAAAATAATCCTACAAAGAGTCAAGACCTACATTGATCCTATGACTCAAATATCAAAAGAAAAAAGTTCAAAATAAAGCCTCTAATATAGTCAGTGTTCTGATACAAGTTAAATCCTCAGATGAACAAAGAAAGATAATTAATTAATCTAGTTGATCATGATTCTAGAAGATTTGATAAATCTTTGATTGACTCTATTAAACATGTTCTCAACGCGTCTTTGATGAATTTGATTACAAGCTTGCTCTCATGATTTTAAGTCTGATAATTATGGTAAACCAGTTAACCTTCTGGTCAACACTTCAAGTCAACCCTCTAACAAAAGGTCAACATTTCAACATCCTCTATATGTTAAAGATGGACTTATCCTCTGACTGAAGAAGCATATGACATCTTCTAATAGTAACATCCAATGAATCTATCTTCTTAATTCAAGAAATGTTGAATTAATTAAGAAGATATATATGGATATTGCTTAAAGGCTTATTTTCCTTAAATGTTGATTCAAGATCTCCATCAGTAACATTCTCAACGGATACATTTCTCATTATTTAAGTAGAAATCGATCAATATGAAAAAGTGACTAAGAGAATGAAAAACACAATGTGTTAAGAAGAATTTATTTCAATACCTATAACACATCCAAATAAAAGAATTGATGAAAAATCTTCTCAAGAGAGGGTTACTAGAATTGATGTAAATAAATCAAAGTGTTTTATACACTTTAAGTGATATAGGACTTGAAACGTAATATCCTCTAAATGAGAGTTGGAATCCTAGAAGCATATTGTGCCAATTTTGACACAAACTAAAATTATGTAAATCAATCCGATAGTGGCAACAATTGTTTCATTCATTAGAGGTACATGAAAAGGTATTCGGAAAAGTGGTGTATTGTTTTTAGTATCTAGAAAATTAAATTATTTATTGCGGCAATTTATCTAGATCCGGTCTATTGAATCACATTGTTTTCTCTCTATCAGTTGCAAAGTTGCTCATAAATAGAGAACTCTACTCAATTGAAAATTTACACCAAAAGTACTCTGAAAATTTGAGTCTTTTCTCTCCTTCTCCCTTTTCTACTTCATCTTATTGTCATTCTTTTGAATGGTCATAGTATCATATTACGAGTGACTTTAACTTCCATATTAAGGGTTTAATTCTAGAACGGTTTTCTATGATGCAGTAGAACTCTGATACATTCTGTCTTTTCTATTTTATCCTTGGGAATTCTAGTTGATACTCTACCTTGCACAATTTGGACAATGTCATAAAGCGTCTTAAAGAGAGCAACCTAGTTTGTAATTCAACCCAGTAATATCTTCGTTGGCCAAAAATTTGTTTTGAAATTTTTTTCGAAATTTAAAATAACAATCTAAAGATGTTTCTTTTTGCCATATCTATCAACGAAATTATTGGGTTGGGTTCTTTTACTTCTGATTTCAATGAACTGTTTCTGTTTGAGGTATGTGATGACAACCAAATAAGTGATTTTTCTTAACAATGAAAAAGGTTGCCAACATTCTAAAGGGTAACATTCCTATTATTCCACAAACTGGTGAACAAATAGAAAAGGATAAGAAGGCTACTAATGGACTTTTTGATGATCTATATGATTACTACAGTTGCAGTAATACTACTAGACAGGTTTGTGATGCTCTAAGGTAGAGACAGTACTTGAATAGGAACAACATAATAATGTAACTTAGGTTAAGAGCTTCTTTGGATTGGTTGGATATTACCATGGATTTATTAGAAAATTCTCTCAAATAGCTTTGCCTCAAACAAGGTTGACTCGTAAGGATCAAACTTTTGTGTGGGACCATGAGTGTGAGAAGAAACTCCAAACACTTAAAACCAAACATACCACAACCCATGTACTTGTCATTCCAGACCCAACCTTAGGATTTGAGGTTTATTGTGATGCATCCTTGAAAGGCTTAGGGGTGTGCTAATACATAATAAAAAAATTAGTTGCTTATGCCTCCAAGAAATTGAAACCACATGAACGAAACTACCCAACCCATGATTTTGGACTTGTTGCAATAGTATTTGCCTCTAAAATTTAGAGACATTATCTATATGGAGTACACTTTTATGTCTCCACTGATCATAGGAGCTTGAGGTATCTCTTTAATCAAATGGAACTTAACATGAGACAACTTAGGTGGGTGGAATTCTTAAAATACTATGATTTTGAATTGAGGTACCATCTAGGCAAGGACAATGTGGTAGCAGATGTCTTGAGTATGAAGTCAATCTACATGTCCCATTTAATGATTCAGGAAATGGATCTTATAGATAAATTCATAGACTTTAATTTGAAAATGAGTCCTCTTTATAGGGGAGTCCTTCTAAACCAAATGGAAATTTCTTGTGATCTCATAATCCAAATTAGGCAATCCCAACAATTAGATGGAGAATTGCAAATCAGGAAAGACCACCCAAAATTTTCAAGGGCAAAAGATGGAACTATCCTTTGCAACCGTAATGTTCAAGATTTGAAGACAATAATATTAGAGGAATCCCACAAGATTCACTTAACCATTCACCCTGGATCCACCAAAAATGTATGAGGATGTTAAGAAGAACTATTGATGGCCAAGCATGAAGAATTATGTGTCCACCTTTGTAGCCCAATGTCTACCTTGTCAAAAGGTAAAGATAGAACACAAAAGACTAGTAGGCCTATTACACTCATTAGACATACCTAAATGGAAATGGGAATCTATTTCCATGGAATTTATAGTAGGACTGTTTCATACCCAATCCGGGTATCATTCCATCTGGGTAATTATGGATAGACTAATTCAGTCAACTCGTTTTACTACTTGTTAGAAACAATTATAATGCTCCTAAACTAGCCAACTAATTTATAAAGGAAGTGGTAAGACTGCATGGTTGCACCTTAGTACTATCTACCATCCCCAAACTGATGGTCAAACTGAGAGGAACATTCATACTTTGGAAGGCATGTTAAGGGCGTGTGTATTAAAGGATGGTGGAAGTTGGGATAGACAATTGCCTCTGGTGGAGTTTGCTTATAATAATAGTTATCATGCCAATATAGGTGTGGCACCTTATAAGGCATTATAAAGGCGTAAGTGTAGGACTCCTCTGTATTGGTTAGAGGTAGGGGCCAAGCATGAAGATTACTGAAAGTCAAAAAGCTTATCTCTCGTTTTGTCTAGTCTGCATGATGTTTTTCATGTTTCACAACTCAAGAAACATATCCCAAATCCCAGACTTTATGCCATGAAAACTTTCAATTAAAATATAACCTCACTTACAATCCAGTATCAGTTCAGATTATTGACAAAAGCATGAAAGCATTAAGGAACAAGAAAATTCCCTTAGTGAAGGATGTTTGGGTAGGATCATAATCAGCGGAAGCACCTTGGGAGTCAAAAAATGATATGATGAGGGAGTGTATCCTTACCTCTTTCAAAAGGTAGATTCTCAAATTTTGAGGGTAAAATTTTATTAAGGGGAAAGAATGTAATAACCCATTTAATTAAAATATATTAAAAATAAATGTTTTTTAAAGTATTAACATATTAAGTTAGAAATAAGGAAATTTAATTAAAATAGGAATGGGAAAAAAGGTAATAAGAGAAACGTCCAAGTGGGGAAAAAGAGAATTTACTCAGATTTCCCTTATTTTATTCCTTCCCATGAAAAATTCGGGGATTTTGGCTACTTTCTCTTTTTCTTCCTTTCATTCTTGTAGCTAACACTAAAAGGAACAACCAAACCAATATTGTTCATCATCCCTACAACCTTTCCATTTTCCCCTTCTCTTCCAAATCTTCCAAAAGTAAAAGCTCACTGAAGTCCATCAGACCTGCCCAAAACCTTTGCTTGTAAGATCATGCCTCTCCATCTTCGAGAATCAAGTTGCAGTTAGTGCGTATTGTAACTCCTTCTTCAATTAGTGCAATTTCTAAGAGACAGTCCTTAGAAAAAATGTTAGTGCAATCATGCAAGCGAATTATTTTTTATTGTGATGATGTTATTGATGAACGATTAGGAACCTAGGAAATTGTCATTGAATGAATTACAATTAGATAATCAAACTATTGAATATTTTCCTTAGTAGTTATATTTTGTTTAAAATACAATATGTGATGTAATTTTTCTACTTCAAAGGATGATTGTAAACTATAAATTTGTTGTTACCATTTTTGTTGTTGATTGTACCTTCCAAAATTTTAAATGACTCATTTTGTTTTGTCAACATGTGTGAATTTATTTCCATATCTTAGACAATTGATGATGGGTTTTACACCTTGACAATACATATTTACCCAAAACCTTAAGGAAATTGGTATATGGATCACTTTTGTTATATATCCCACATTTCATCCATTCCTAGTCAATATGGAACTAAACACTCGCACTTTTGTAATATATCCCCTCAATTGCGAGTCACCCACAACACTAGACTTGATCCACACATGATGAGGGAGTGTATCTTTACCTCTTTCAATAGGTAGATTCTCTAATTTTGAGGGTAAAATTTTATTAAGGGGGAAGAATGTAATAACCCATTTAATTAAAATATGTTAAAATAAATGTTTTTTAAAGTATTAACATATTAAGTTATAAATAAGGAAATTTAATTAAAATAGAAATGGGAAAAAAAGTAATAAGAGAAATGTCCAAGGGGGGGGGGGGAGAATTTACTCATATTTCTCTCATTTTATTCCTTCCAACGAAAAATTCGGGAATTTTGGCTATTTTCTCTTATTATTCCTTTCTTTCTTGTAGCTAACACTAAAAGGAACAACCAAACCAATATTGTTCATCATCCCTACCAACTTTTCATTTTCCCCTTCTCTTCCAAATCTTCCAAAAGTAAAAGCTCACTGAAGTCTATCAGACCTGTCCAAAAACTTTGCTTGTAAGACTATGCCTCTCCATCTTCGAGAATCAAGTTGCAGTTAGTGCGTATTCTAACTCCTTCTTCAATTAGTGCAAATTCTAAGAGACAATCCTTAGAAACCAAGAGTTATTTTATATTAAGATTTATTTAGCATAAGGGTTCTTGGGTTAATACCATTAAAAATATTCATTTACTATTAAGTTGTTTCCTATGTTAAATTGGGTTATTGAAAATTTAAGAACCAGAGGGAAATGGATCTTTTAAGTGTATAGGAATTTTGTGAAATCTTCACTTAAAAAGTGCATTTAAACTGTCATGCAAGCTATTATTTTTTATTGTGATGATGTTATTGATGAACGATTTAGGAACCTAGGAAATTGTCATTGAATGAATTACAATTAGATGCGCAGTTCCCACATCCAAGGTTAATAAGTAAGCTTGTTGTGTTTTCCTTCTCTTTTTGATTGTGTTGTTTATCTTTTATTCTTGCCTATGATGTTTCCTTCTATTTTTTCCTTTGGTGTATTTCTTTCAATTTTTGCCTCTGGTGTTTTCCTTCTCTTTTGACTCGATTGTTTTTCTTCTGTCTTTACCTCTGAATTTCTTCCATCCAAACTTCCTCTAATCATAATCTGACTTTCATCATGCATCATCTGACTTTGCTCATGCTTCCTCTAACTCTAATCACGCACCTTTGACTCTAAATCTGATCATGTTACCTCTAACTATAATCATGCTTTTTCTAACTCTCCCTCTGATCATGCTTCCTCAAAGTCTGCTTCTGATCATCCTTTGGTGCTAAAATTATTTTATAAAATATGTTGATTAATTTGATGAGTAATTTTCTTTATATGTGTGTTTTCTATTATGTCATATTCTTGTACATATTTGAGTAAATGAATAAGATTTTAGTTGATTTTACATGGATATTCGCGTACACAATTAATGTGATATTTTCCTTTACATTTGACTAATGTTAACTATGCACATAGTTATATTTTTATTATTTATAACTATTTTAGTTATTAATTTTGTAAATAACTATATTGAAATAGTAGTACTTTTTTGTTTGATTTTCTTTATTTAATAAGTAATATAAAATGTTGATATTATATTTTTTTATTTCGAACATTCTCAGGTGGTAGTATTTTAATTTAAGTATTTTTAAAAACTAATTATAATTATAGTGGTTATTTTGAATATGAGAGTCTTGATTATTAATGTATTTTAAAAGATTAATTACTTTTATTTATTTATTTTATAAAGTGTTAGTTTTTAAATATAAAATGTTGATGTTATATTTATTTATTTTCTTTATTTCGAATATTCTCTAGTCGTAGCATTTAATACATGTATCTTCTGATCATATTGCCTCTAATCAACAGTTTGCCTCTGGTCATGTTGCCTCTTATATGAGCTTCCTCTAATCAGGTTGCCTCTAACCAAGCTAGCTCCTGATCCAACCAACATGATTTAAATGTGGAATTTTAAAAGTACATAGTTACAGTCTAAATAATCAACTTGTTGAAGCTTGAAGTTTATGAATTAATTTAGAATGAATGTATCCTCTTATTGATATCTCAATTGGTAGTGGGATATGTGTGGAGGCGGTACTTATCTCCTAGGTACTGGGCTCGAAGTCCCCGGAAGGCAAAAACTTGTCAGATTTCCAATGGAGGGAAAGGGGGGGCGAGAAGGTCGTGAGGTAGCATCGTCGGTAATGAGAATGGCCGGAGTGTTACAAATATATATATATATATATATATATATATATATATATATCAATAAGAGGATACATTCATTCTAAATTAATTCATAAGCTTCAAGGTTAGACAAGTTGATTATTTATGATATGGCTGAATGATGAAAGGTGCATTGCATACATATCATTACAAAGCATTGCATACATCAAGTTAGGACATGGATGGCCCAAGTACATGGTGGGATATTCGAGGATTCTTTTAGGCATGAAAGAATAGGTAAAGGAAGATGAATCAAGACGCCTATTTTGGGTCGTGGCCATACCAACTTTACCAAGATGTCTCAATTATCTTGATGACCCATATCAAGATAATGGAAAAACTTTTTCATACTTTAAGAAACATAAATAAGTCGTGCAATTTTCCAAAATTTAAGGAAAACAAGGATGTATTAATTTACATATGTTATGAAAGATTGAAGTTAAATATTTACATATGTTGTGATTTATGTGCATCAATGTAAAGAACTTTTAAACTACTCCTCCCATTTTAAGAGCTCACTGAGATTATTATCTCACCCTTATTTTCTTATGTATTATAGCAGAGGAGAAGACATAGGATGAAGTCAGAATCAAAGGATAGTCCTTAGTAGTTAAATTTTTTGTTGTTGATTGTACCTTCCAAGATTTTAAATGACTCAATATGTTTTGTCAACATGTGTGAATTTATTTCCATATCATAGACAATTGATGATGGGTTTTACACCTTAACAATACATATTTACCCAAAACCTTAAGGATTTTGGTATATGGGTAACTTTTGTTATATATCCCACATTTCTTTCATTCCTAGTCAATGTGGAACTAAACACTCACACTTTTGTTATATATCCCCTCAATTGCGAGTCACCCACAACACTAGACTTGATCCACACTAGGATCTCTCACTCTCGCTCTGCCACGACTATTTTGTAAGGGAGTTCAGGGAAGCACGAAAACAACAATGGGCTAAACCTCCAGAATTCCTAAGTGACCTTGACACCAAATCTCAACCCAAAACCTAAAGGCATTAGGTATATGGTTCAAATCAATTATATATTCAATATTTCTTCCATTCATAGTCAATATGGACTAACCACTCCCACTTGAATTCCATGGGAGAGGGCATCAACAGTAATGGGCTAAATGCCAAGGATCCCAATAAAACATTGACACCACATCTCATCCCAAAACCTTATGGCAATTGGTATATGGGTCACCTCCCTTATATATCCAACATTTCCTTCATTCCTATTCGATATGGGACTAACTACTCACACTTGAATTCCAATAATCTCCCCCTTAATTGTGAGTTACCCACAACACTAGACTTGATTCACACTTGGATCTTTTATCCACGTTCCCCCACCAAGCAAAACTATGGCTACGATACCATGTATTGAGGAGTCCGGGAGAGCGGAACAACTACAATGGTCTAAACGTTTAGGATCCCCAAGAGACGTCGACACCATATCTCAGCACAATCTTATGGCTATAGGTATATCAGTCACCTCCCTCATATATCCAACATTTCGTCCATTCTAAGTCAATGTGGAGCTAACCATTCACACTTTAATTCCATTAATCCCCCCTCAAGTGTGAGTCACCCACAACACTAGACTTGATCCTCACTTGGATTTACCATGAAGTAGCAATGTCAATTTACAAGAAAGGGGGTTTGAATTGTAAATGAACCCTTTTAAAATTTCCTGTTGAAAATTTAAGAAAATAACTCAAGATTAATTTTGGTTGTGAAAACAGAGAACATCCTTGGTTTTAACTAGAAAACAGAGAACGTTCTTGGTTAGTTAAAATCAGTAATTCAGTTTATATATTTAACTTGATAATCAATCAGACTAAAAGTAAATAGATAAGGAAAGAGATACCACACAAGGATATATCTTGGTTCACCCAACTCGGGCTATGTCCAGTCTTCACAATAGTGAGATTTTCCACTAAGTGTTCAAAACAAAGACCTTTTTGGTTGTACAACTCTTAACTCAGATCAACCTTGATGTGTTACAAAATTTAAAACCTCTCCACCCAAAAAGAAGTTCAATCAAATCACCTATCAATCTTTTGATAGGACTTTAGAGTTCACCTTTTAATCATAAAAGGATTTCTTACAAGCTTACTCAAAACTATACTTCACACTATAACCTTGAGTTTTCAATGATATGATTTAAAGTATTTTGTTAGAATCTGAGAAAGCTCAACACTTGTTTGAGTTATGATTCTTTGACAAAGAAATACACAAGAATTATTCTAAGAATTGAATGGAAAAAATTAGAATTGATTCAATGTGTGTGAGTGAGAGAAATTCAAGTATAATTGTAACGAGTAATGAATTGCTTAGTACTTGAAGCTCTAATTTTTCCTTGAGTTTGGGGTACCTTTTATAGGCTTTAAGAAGGTTTAATGACAGTCAAAAAGAGCCATTTGGAAGTGCTCTGTCAGGTTTGACCAAAGACCAGATTTTATGATTAAAAAATGTTCAACTCTTTGAACAATTTTGAGTTCTGTTTGACTGGTCTGGAGTTCTCATTCTTGATTGTGATTATCCTTTTTTTATGCACATAACTATCTTAGAGCTTTCGTTGGATTAAAAATTGATTCGATCTTGCTTGTTAGTTTTTGATACTTAGCTTTTGCCTTTGTTAATCTTTTAGAGTAGGTCTTCTTGGTATGATCTTTGTGTACCTACTTCAAGTACCTTCGTAATAGAGACTGGTTTCTCAAAAAACCAAAAATGTTCTTGTCAATTGCAAGCCATCAACTTTGAGGATTAATCTTGCTTTTTATTCTTGATGCATCTGTTTGCTTTTGTTGATCATTTTCTCTTAAATCTTCCTAGAATTATCTTGAGTATATAATTATGTTCCTTTGTAGTAAATACTAGAAACTTGCAATGTAGATTGATGTACTTCCATTGTCCAGATCAATTTTAAACTAAAGAATACTTTGTTCTTTGTAAATAAGAATGTACTTGGATTAATGTTGTAAAAAACCAGAACATTGTTGGATTAAAAGTTGTGAAAATGAGAACGTTCTCCATTTTTCTAGACTTCAGTTTTAGTAACCAGAACATTCTACGTTTTTCAGAATGTTGTCCAGAATGATCAGAACGTTGTCAAGAATGTTCTTCATTGTTGACAGTCAAGCTGCAAAATGTTCAGATATGTTTTGCCTTTCTAATTTATGATCTTATCTCTTTGTGATTCAAGTAGTTTCTTTGGATCAGATCATCTCAATTTGTTCCTTGCTAAGCGCTGATGATATATATTTAAACTCTAGAGGCTAAAACTTCTTTTAATTAGTGGAGATTAATTGATCTTGAAGTTGACTTAATCATTCTTGGACCTGGAGAACATTCTTCATTTTCCAGATTTTGTCATGAATGTTTTCCGTTCTTGTTTGTTCAGATTTTTGCTTTTCATGTTGATTTATTCTTTGCTTTGCTTGGATCCTATATTTGATTAATACACTCAAAAGCACAAGTTAAATTAACATAACATTTATAATCATAATTAACATTCTTAATTAACTTATTGTTTGTTTTCATCAAAATATTAAATTGAGATTTTGTCTTAACATACCTCTCCCAGTCCCCCTCCATGTCGAACTATGGCTCTTATACCACTTTTTATGGAATCCAATTAGGCACGACATCATTAATGGGCTAAACGTCCACGATCCCTAAGAGACATTGACACCACATCTCAACTCAAAACCTAAGAGTGCTAGATATATGTGTCACCTTAATTATATATCCAATATTTCCTCTATTCCCAATCAATGTAGACTAACCACTCACACTTGAATTTCAACAATAACCCCCTCAAGTACAAATCACCCATAATAGTATACTTGATCCACACAAGGATCTTTCATTCTTGTTCCCTTACCAAGTCAAACTATGGCTTTAATACCACTTGGTGGGGAGTTTGGAGGAGCACGAAAACAACAATGGACTAAACGTCTAGAATCACAAACAGACCTTGATACAACATCTTAACCAAAAATCTCAAGGTAATGGGTATATGGGTCACCTTTCTTATATATCCAACATTTTCTCTATTCCTATTCAATGTGGGACTAACCACTCACACCTTAATTCCATCAATCTATGTCTCAAGTATGAGTCACCCACAACACTAGACTTGATCCATACTTTGATTTTCCACTCATGCTCCCCCACCAAGCTGAACCATGGCTCTTATACCACTGGTTGAGGAGTTTGAGGGAGTTCAAAAACAACAATGAGCTACACGTTCAGGATCCATAAGAGAACTTGACACCACATGTCAACCCAAAATATTATGGCAATGGGTATATGGGCCACCCTTCTTATATATCCAACATTTCCTCCATTCATAGATAGTTGATGTTCAACTAACCACACACACTTTATTTCCAACAGTCTCCTCCTTAGGTGTGAGTCACCCTCAACACTTACTTGGTCTACACTAGGATCTCCCACTCTCGAACCATTGCTCTAATACCACTTGTTGAGGAGTGTGGCAACAACAATGAGCTAAACATTCAGGATCTCTAAAAGACCTTGACACCACCTCTAAACTCAAAACCTTAAGGCAATGGGTATATGAATCACCTCTCCTATATATCCCACTTTCATTCCTAGTCAATGTACTAGTGGCTAACGCTATTAGATTTTGTAAGATATTATGAAAATTATACCAACTATTTTATATGTTTGATCTTCTTGATTTTGTTCATCTATTCAAATATATGATCAAACTAATCTCTCTAAATTAAGGTGGTTATATTGTCCACTAGTTCGGATTTATATATACATGAAAATGTTATATGTTATGATGTCGTGCGAACAATATACTAAAAAATCAAGTGTTTTTATTGATTAATATTTTTGGTGATTTTGGTCTTTATTAGGTTTAATCTAGTCCATTTTGGTTCTAAATCTTTGTATTTCGTCCAATAAGTGTATAAGTCTTAATTGATTAGCATTTTAGATCATTTTGGTATAAACTATGTTTAACATAGTCCATTTTGGTTCTAAATCAATGTAATGTAAGTACAGAAGTACGCCTAAGAGGGGGGTGAATCAGGTGTTAGGAGATTTTCTTGTTTTCAACGATATGGTAGTTGAATTTTCAGTTTTAAATTATAGCTAATAATAAGTAAATGCAGTAACTAAATGTACACAATAGAATTATCCTGGTTCCCCTTATAACCAAGTGTAAATCCAGTCCTCTTGCACACCACAAGAGATTAATCCACTTATTGTCAGAAAATGTGCAACTCCCACCCTGGGATTTATGCTACAAACTTCTAACAACACTTCTAAGATAACACACCACTATCTTAGATTTAGCTACTTTAAGAAAGTACTATTTTCTTTTACAAGTGATACAATGTGATTTGGAATAAGGATAAAAGAGAGGTATAATGATTTCAATCCAATAATACTTCAAGTACTTTGAGAACCTTTCTGAATGATATGAAAATGAAATGCAAGTACTTTGTAAAAAACAGAATTTTGTTCAAAGTTATTCAAGGTATTGATTACAGGATTCTGTAGTGTTTGATATGAAGTTATGATGTATTTATACTCCATAAACATCTTTTCAGATTCGTGGCCAATGATCCCATAGGTTTGATGAACAAATACAACGATCTGGAGCCATTTCAGATATGAAAAATTGTATTGCTTCCAAATGTATTCTAATACAAGATGTGTGTATTCGAATACACCTCTTAATAACGTTCATATTTATTCAAAATTTGCACCTTGTATTCGAATACACCTTTCATGTAGTCGAATACAGATCCACAAACAGTAAGCTTTGCAAAGATTTTGAAAATGTGATGAAAGGAAGATTTGAAATGTCCATGATGCGAGAATTAAATTACTTCTTGAGATTTCAAATCAACCAAAGCAAGAATGGCATCTTCCTAAGTCAAACCAAATACTGTAATGATCTTTTAAAGAAGTTTGACTTTGATAAATTTAAACCCATTGATACACCTATGAGTCAAGCTTGCCAATGTTTAGAGGCATGATAGGATCTTTATTATATCTTACAGCTAGTAGACCTGACATTATGTTTAGTGTCTGCATGTGTGCAAGATATCAGGCTAATCCTAAGGAATCCTATCTAAGTGCAGTCAAAAGAATTTTTAGATATCTAATAGGAACCAAAAATCTAGGTTTATGGTATCCTAAGGGATCAACTTGCACTCTTGTTGGCTATTCTGATTCTGATTTTGCTGATTGCAAATTAGACAGAAAAAGTACATCTGGTACTTGCCATTAATTAGGGAATTCACTTGTATCTTGGCATAGCAAGAAACAAAATAGTGTTGCACTTTCAACAGCTGAGGCTGAATATGTAGCTGTTGGAAGCTGTTGTGCACAAATTTTTTGGATGAAACAACACCTATCTGACTTTAGTGTTGATCTTGGAATTGTGCCAATCATGTGTGACAATACTAGTGCCATAAATATTACAAAAAATCCTGTTATGCACTCAAGAACTAAGCATATTGAGATTAGACATCATTTCATTAGGGATCAATATCAAAATGGTAATATCATGCTTGAATACATTAATACTTCTGATCAATTAGCTGATATTTTTACCAAAGCTTTACCCAAAGAAAGTTTCTTCTATATTAGAATGAAACTTGGAATAATAGATCAAATTGAAATATGATCCTTGTGAAACATCGATTGAGACATCGATTATCCTGTGACATACTAGGAAATCAGCATTACAAAATCGATTTCATAATCGATTTATGCTACACAGTGTCTTAATTGTCAAATTAGAAAACGCGAAAATCGATTGCATAATCGATTGAAGAATTGGAAAATAGTTTTAAAGAATCGATTGAATAATCGATTTATTCTCCTAAACATCCAAAGATGTGAGAAATATTCCAAACTCCAACCCGAGCTTCGATTGGGTAATCGATTGTGTCAAATTTTAAGTCGATTTGGAAGTCGATGCTGATATGAGAAGTTTTCTGAACTGATATGGAAATCAATTTGGACATCGATTCAGTCATTAAAGAAATCGATTTGGGAATCGATTTGAAATATGACTGTTGCAAAAAATTACTAGCCGTTAGAGGCAATCATTACTGAGTCTCTTTCACTTCCCTCCAATAACGGTAACATAATCGATTAACCAATCGACGTACCTATGTGAATGCTTAAAAACATCGATTGACTAATCGATTCTGAACAACAGTACTTAAAACCCTAAATCGATTCCTCAACACATTTTCTCCAAACTTCTCAAATTTCTCTGCATTTTCTCTGAACTCTTACACTTCTAAAGCTTCTCTAATTCCTTGAAACATCTCGAACTTCCTAAATCTTGTAAATGGCTAGAGTAAAACAGACAAGTTATAAATCACCATCCTCTTCATCAACCTCAAGTGGAAGAACCCCCTCTCCTCCACCCACTTCAAAAAGAGTGTATATTCCAACCCATAAGATAATGGCAAAGGATAAAGGGAAAGCCATTGCCATTGATCAAGGCAAAACAAAGAAAAGGAAGGAGCCTCAAACTGAAAAACTAATGGTTGATGCAATGAGAGAGCCAACACAGAAGAAGAAGAAGAAGAAGAAGAAGAAAACCACTTCTTATCCTCAACCAAAGAAGCCTCAATCTTCTAAAGGTAAACCTGTTGAGGACTTTGCTCTATCTCCTGCTTTTCTAAAAAGAAAAATCCACGAGGCAAGAACTTTGGATTTTGCATATTTTGATTCATGGTTTGGTGGATTCTTTCCTGCTCCCTCGAAACCTATCCAAAACTGATTAAAGCTTTCTACTCTAACTTCAAACTCACAGACACTGGTTTTGAGTCTGAAGTTAAAGGGAAGAAAATTTCTATGTCCTTTGAAGAGTTCTCCAAGCTGTCATGACTGCCCTTTTATGGAGAATCTATTGATGGCAGGACTGATCCTAACTCTGCTGAAGATGATTGGGAAACATCAGTAGACAGACACACAACAATTCAAGACCTGATGATCGAAGGATTTGTGAAACATATATCTCTCCCAATCGGTCAGATGAAGGTCCAACATAAAATGTTGATGTATGTGCTAACTAGGATGTTAGTACCTAGATCAGGAAACCATGCTGTTGTGCAAAAGCTGGATATCATACTGCTGTGGGGACTGTACAAGGAGCTCAAGATGAGCTGAGCATGGATTGTCCTGAGGAACATGTTGGAATCAGCACAAGGAAAGCTGATGCTCCCCTACCCTCAGCTAATAACCAAGATTCTGAGACATTTTAAAATCTCTTTTGTCAATGAAGAATCAACCAAAACCACTCTATCTTTTGGAGAATCAATTGTTAATCAAATGCAATTGAAACGAATTAATGGTATTTGGACAAGAGCTCAACCAAATGCTGAACAACCTGAGTCAGCTGAAAACCAATATGTGGTTTTAGCTAAGTTGCTAGAATTTATGGAGTCTAAGGCTGCTCACAATGCTAGGGTGGAAGCCGCACTTAGGAAACTCCAAGCAACTCTAAACTCAGTTGTTCAAGATGTAGATGCTATCCAAAGCCATTTGGGTCTCAAGATGTCTTTTGAAGACATAGTTGACATTGGCAATCAGGCAACTGAAGAAACAAACCCTATTAACCTTGATAGTACTGAACCTCATGGTGAGGAGACACTTGCTGAGGCTAATACAACAGTCTCTACCTCTCCCATTGGTGATAATGAGGAACAATCCTAGATTATTTGTTTAGGATTTTGTTTTCTTTGGTGTTTTTGCAATGTTTTTGTGTTTTCAGTGTATATCTTTTGAATCACCATTCTCAATTATATTTTCTTTTTGAATATAATGACAAAAGGGGGATAATTTGACCCAATTTAACTGTGCTCTGATCTATTGTTTTGTGCTCTAATCACTTGTGCTCTAATACGAAAATGTGAATAAATTTAGATTATGCTGATGTTGTGCTTCAAATTGTAAATTGTCAATTGGTGCTCTGATACTAAAATGTAAATTTGTGCTCTGATACTGATATCTGAATGCTCTGATACTGAAATCTGAATAAATTTAAATTGTGTTGATGATGTGCTTTAAACTGTCAAATTGTGTTTATGTGATCTAATTTCGTGATCTGATGAATTCTTTGATACATAATTTGCACAAACACTCTGATATATCAAATTTAAATGAAGTTGAATAAAGTGTACTCTTATGTGCTCTGTTACCAAACTTAAATGATTTCAAATTGGATGCTCTGATACTATGCTCTGATTACTCTGATATCAAACTTGAATATGTGCTCTGATATCAAACTTGAAATGAATTATGAAGTCTATAATTCAGGGGAAGTTTTTAAATAATAGTTATTATAAAGTTATAAACTCAAAGTTAAATTGTATGTTTGTAATTTAATCAAAAAGGGGGAGATTGTAAGACATAGGCCTCCTTGATCATGATTTTGATATAAATTCCAAACATACAATGAACATGCATTATTTGATTGATCTAATGGTGTGAATTGAGAAACATTTCAGGAACACAATCAAACACTACACACTTAAAATAAACTTGGAACTCAAGCAATCAAGCAAAAATGGATGATATACTACAAGGCTTGAAGAATGAAGTATAAATATATCTAGTGTTAATAGTGTCTATTAGGTAGACTTAATCATAATGATTTCTCTCATGATATCTGCCAATGAAATCATAAAATAAGTTTAATCAATCAAGTAATAAATCAACTAGTAAATCAATTGATAAATCAATTGAGCAATTGATTGTCTGACTCACAGAATAAAGGTTTCATTAAGTTAATCGATTGGGAAATTGATTACTTAAAGGGTTTTATTAAAACCTGTGTTCTATGATTAAACCAATCAATTGGACAATCGATTTGCACATCAATTGAATAATCGATTTTGTGATTCACAGAACCAAGCCCTTACTGAGTTAATCGATTGGCAAATCGATTACAAAAATACTTTTTCATCAGACATGTGTTCTGTGATCAACACAATCGATTGGAAAATCAATTGAAATAAGTTTCATAAGTTGCAAGCTTTGCATCAATTGATTAAGTAATCGATTGAATGAATGAACTGGTTAATCATTTATCAGAAACATATTACATAATCTATTGGCACATCGATTTTTACTAAATAGCTAAGTCACTGTAACAAGCCAAATCGATTGGAGTAAACCATCTGAGTCAGTGTGACCAGCCAAATTGATTGGAGTAAATGTTTGAGTTACAGGGAGAATTTAGCTCATTGCCAAATCGATTATGTGAGTCGACTGAGTAATCGATTGTTTTGATCTCGTTGTTTGAACAAAACACTTATAATCGATTATTCAATCGATTTTGATATGGATTGAGTATCAGTTTCTGAAAAGTGCATTAAAATAATCGATTAGCAAATCGATTAGTTCATATAGTTTCAAGATTCAAGAAAAACAAGATACGCGATAATCGATTAAGCTAGTATTACACTTTAATAAAATCGATTGGGAAATCGATTTATCTGATGTTTTTTAGAAACTATATAAATGAATTCAATCACAATTTTTTAATAACGAATCATAACATTTTTCATAATCATAGAAAGCTGAAAAATACACCTTGAGAGAAAAATAGTTACATCTCACAAACACTCATTGGCAAAATACCTTGTGTGAGATTCTACATTGTGATTGAGTCACTTTTCTTAGTTTTCTTTTGTTTCTTTGTGAAAGAACAATTTCTGTAATTGAAGGTCTGGAAATCCAGTAGTATAAACTGGTGGTTATCTGTTTTGATGCTTGTGTTTGTCAAAAAGAAACCTCAACTTGATCTCGTTAGAAGCTTGGCGAGTAGCTCTTAGGGATAGGTTGGTATTGTGGTAGAAATGGTGTTGAGTTGGATGGATAGGCTGTGATGCTGGAAAGTCTATAAAAAGTACTCAAATCAATTCTAGTGAAAGGCTGAAATCTGTTGTAGATTTCAGGACTGGATGTAGGTTATCAAACTAATAGCCGAACTAGTATAAAATTCCTGGTGCATTATTTCCTTTTCTCTCCTCTCTTTATATTGATCTTGAATATTTGTTCTTGAATGTTTGTTTGTGAATTTCTATCTTGATTAATCTTTTGAATAAGTATTGTATATGTATTCTAATCTTGATAATACATGTGTATTTGAATCTTTGTCTTGATAAGTTTTTGAATCTATAACTGTTGAATTGGAATTAATATTAAACAAGTTGGTTTTAATATTAAGTTCAACACTTAGGAAAAAAATTAGATAACCTTGTTAGTAACATTGTATAAAACATCCTAAGGATAGAGGCCATCATACCAACAAAGGCTTCATGGTTACGAGCAATAATAGTTTCAATAGTTTGAAAGCGAGTGTCAATGGAGGTGGTCATATTTTGGAATTGAGCTATGATGAAGGTCTGTAAGGAGTCAAGTCAGCTCATGACCATGCGATTGGAAAAATGCTCATCATTAGAGGATGTTTCCTCGCCATTGTCGTCAGTTGGGGAAGCAGCATTTGAGGGGCCAGCAGTGTCTTCTTGAGCGGCATCAGATGTTTGACCAAGGTCACCTTTATGCACAAAAGAATGAAGCTTCTCATTCCATACGATCCTCATGCTAGGCAGGACGCCTAAATCCAACAAGTTTTCCTTTGTGGGTGTATACATGACTTCTTCAGTGGAATCCATCCCAAAGTGTTCCAAAATCCTAGAAACTTCTTTAGCATAGCGTAAACCAAATGCTTCTCTTGACCCAAACATTATAGATTTAACAAAATATGTCTAGTTTAGTGAACATCCTTCATATATAAAGTACGTAATTTGTAATTCAAACTCCAAAATTTGGGAGTAATTTCCAGCCTTTGGAACCAAAATGTAACTGAGTAAGTAGTGCGGAAGGCGATAACTAATGGTAAGATTCCCAACTCCATTCACACAAGTTATTGGGACAAAGTTTTTTTCCTTCAAAGGGAAGGTTCAAGATTTCTCCAGTGGTTTTCGTGGTTAATCGAATGGTTTTACCCTTGACGCGAGACACTAGTGCATTTCCATCTTGGGTGAGACTATAATAAAAAAAACCCTAACTAAATCAGGATATACATGACCTTTGTAACTAATAAATTCTTCAACATGTTGGGTTTTGAGAAATGTAGGGAATTTAAAAGCAAAGAATGAATTCAAAGTACCAAATTTTGGAATGACAAGTCTCTTGTCAGAGTAGAGTGTGCAAAATTGTTCGATTTCTTTCAGTGTGTGTAGAAGCCGGGATAAATCGGTGATATTTGGATTCTTGGTTCGCTTTCTTGAGGGACCCACTGATGCATGCTTGGTTCTTGGTCCCCGTTTGCGTGCATCCATGTTGAGAAAAGAGGTTTTGACAGTTTTGGTGAAAAATGGGTTTGAGATGAAATGTGGACAGATGTGAGAAATCTAATGTTGAATGACAAGAAAGGAGTAAAGATTGATGTTGTTTGTAAGGTTGGGTGAATGCATAACTTGGTGGAAGGGATATTGGACGAGATTTTTGGAAGGAGGGAGGAAGCTTATGATTGTATTTGACTACCAAGTTTAAAAATAACCCTAAAAATGCTTATGTTTGGGCAAAAACACGAAGGTGTAGTCGACTACAATCTAGTTGTATTCGAATACACATGGTTATGGGAACGTGTATCGACTACACATGAGTGGTATTCGAATATAAGACACATGAGGCATATATTCATATATTAAGAGAAGATAATCATCAAGGAATTAATACTAACAATTTATCAAGAGGAATTTTTAGAACTTGAATAGAGATGACAAATTTTTATGTATCTTGCAATTTTTTAGAGATCGTTCTCATTTAAAATGACAAGTTCTCTTCGTATCTTGTAAAATGAGTCTTTAGGTAAAGGTTTTGTAAAGATGTCAGCTAATCGATTGTGTGTATCTACAAACGTTACCTTAACATTACCTTTGAACACATGATCGCATAGAAAGTGATGACGTATATCGATGTGTTTAGTCCTAGAGTGCATGATTGGATTCTTTGAGATGTTTATTGCACTGGTGTTGTCACATCTTAGTGGAATGCAACCGAGATCAAGTCCAAAGTCATGTAATTGTTGTTTGAGCCAGAGAATCTGGGCACAACAACTTCCTACTGCTATGTATTCAGCTTTAGCAGTGCTAAGTGCAACACAAGCTTGCTTTTTACAAGACCATGATACTAATGCATTACCTAAGATATGGCAAGTTCCGCTTGTGCTCTTACGATCCATTTTGCATCCTGCATAATCTGAATCAGAATATCCAACTAGACTACATATGCTACCCTTTGGATACCATAGGCCTACATTGGTTGTTCCTTTCAAATTTTTATAATTCTTTTTACTACTACAAGATGCGATTCTTTAGGATCCGCCCGAAATCTTGCACACAAACATACACTAAACATAATATATGGCCATCTGGCCATTAGATATGATAAAGATCCAATCATACCTCGGTATTTTGATATGTCTATTGAAATATTTGATTCATCTTTATCAACATAGGTTCTGGAGCCCATTGGAGTCGCACTTTCCTTGCAGTTTTCCATTTCAAATATTTTGAGTAATTCTTGCAATACTTTGCCTGATTTATGAAGATGCCACGCTCGAGTTGCTTGATGTGAAGGCCAAGAAAATAGTTTAATTTTCCCATCATGGACATTTCAAATTCTCCTTACATTATTGAAGAGAATTCTCCACATATGTCATTGTTTGTTGATCCGAATATTATATCATCAACGTAGATTTGGACCAATAAGGTGTGACCATTATCTCTTTTAATAAATAATGTCTTATCGACTTTCCTTTTTTCAAATCATCGGTCACATAAGGTGCTTAATCTATCATACCAAGCTCTTGGAGCTTGTTTTAGACCATATAGAGCCTTTTTTAACTTCAAAACCAGGTGGCTATTTGACAATTAATTCTTCATTAATGTATCCATTGAGAAAGGCACTCTTCACATCCATTTGAAATAGTTCAAATTTCATAGAGCAAGCATAAGCAAGTAGTAAATGTATGGCTTCTAATCTTGCTACTTGAGTAAATGTTTCGTCAAAATCAATTCCTTTCTCTTGATTGTATCCTTGAGCGACCAATCTTGCATTGTTGCGGACAACTATACCATTCTCATCAAGTTTATCTTTAAACACCCATTTTGTACCAATGATGTGTTTATTTCCAGGATTAGTAACAAGTTCCCATACTTTGCTCCTTTTGAATTGATTGAGTTCTTCTTGCATGGCAAGTATCCATTGATCATCTTTAAGTGCTTCACCAATTTTGGAGGGTTCGATTTGAGAAACAAATTCCATGTTTAAGCAAGCATCTTATATTTTTTACCTTGTTGTGACTCCTTTGTTGATATCACCTATGATGTTATCAATTGGGTGATATATATGGGTTCTCCATTCTTTAGGAAGATTATCATTTTTTTTTTCAATGTTGACTTCACATTCTTGACTTGGTTGATCAATTAGATATTCTTTGCTTGTATATCATTGCTTTCAACATCATCATCATCATAAGAAATAATATTGTCCTCTTTCATGGGGTTAGTTTCAACAAAAGTTACATGCATTGATTATTCGACTAATAAAGTTCTTTTATTGAAGATTCTAAAAGCTTTACTATATAAAGAGTAACCGATAAAAATACCTTCATCTAGTTTTTCATCGAATTTTCCAAGTTTGTCTTTATCATTGTTTAGCACGAAACACGTACATCCAAAAATGTTGAAGTGGGAGATATTGGGTTTTCTTCCTTTGTAGAGTTCAAACAGAGTTTTCTAAAGAATCAACTGAATGATTACTTGGTTGGACACATTGCACGCTGTGTTTACAGCATCTGCCCAAAAATATTTTGGTAGGTTTGAGTCGCTTAGCATAGTCCTTGCGAGCTCTACCAAAGATATGTTCTTTCTCTCAACAACCCCGTTTTGTTGTGGTGTTCTAGGTGCAGAAAAATTGTGGAAAATTCCATTTTCTTCACAAAATTCTTCAAAGGAAGTATTTTGAAATTCTCCTCCATGATCACTTCTAATTGATACAATTTTGGTTGATTGTTCTTTTTGGACTAGCTTGGCATAATTTTTAAATGCTTTAAAAGCTTCATTTTTACTTGCCAAAAATAAGGTCCAAGTGAACCTTGAGTAATTATCAACAATTACTAGTCTATATGAGTTTCCACCAAGACTTTTGGTTTTTGATGGACCAAACAAGTCCATATGTATCAATTGTAGTGGTCTAGAAGTAGAAATAACATTTTTAGATTTGAAAGAACTCTTTGTTTGCTTACCTTTTTGACACGCGTCACACTATATATTCTTTATAAATTTCATTTTTGGTAAGCCTACAACAAGATCATGCTTGACCAATTTCTTTAAATGATCCATGTGAATATGTGCAATTCTTTTATGCCATAGCCATCCATCATTATTGTCGCTTACCAAAAGACATTTCATTTTTAAGGATAAATCGTCAAGATTAAGTATAAAGATGTTTTTGAAACGCTTACCAATAAATTGAATTTCATTTGTAGCTTCATTTTGGATGATGCACTCATCTTTGTTGAAGGTTATCTTGTATCCTTTGTCGCAAAGCTTGCTAAAGCATATGAGATTCTGTTTTAGACCTTCAACATATAAAACATCTTCAATCGAGGGGGATGGGGTTGTACCGACTTTTCCAATGCCTAAAATTTTTCCTTTGTTGTTGTCTCCATAGACTACATATCCCTTTGACTCAAGAGTTAAGGCTGAAAATTTTGTTACATCGCCCGTCATATGTTTAGAGCATCCACATTTGTTACCTTGCATGCATACCTACAAAATTGAAATCAAATTTTATTAGGTACCCAATGTGCTTTGGGTCCTTGATGGTTAGTACCTTTCTTTACCCATACGTAATACCCTTTTGGAACACCAATGTTTCTAAGGTGACAGGCATTAGCTATGTGACCATTAAGACCACAATAAGAACATGTAGGAGTAAATCTATTTTTAGTAACGTGTGTATGAGATTTATTTTGAATACTTATTTCTTTATAATGATGATCCTTTTTCATAATTATAATCTTTTCTTGATTGGATTGATTACTTGCTTTAACAAAAATGGTCTTATTCAAGCTTGGTATATTGAATTTTGAATATCCAACACCACTTTTGTCATTTGAGTGTCCTTGCATATGTAAAAAAAATTTCAATCCTATTTGTCCTTTTTCGTATTGTTAAATTACCCTATTTAATTGAACAATCTTGAAGGAGAGGGAATCACATTTGTTGCATGTAAAATTTTGTTTTAGTTTTTCAGAATTCTTTTCCATAATGTCAACTTTTTCTTGAAGACTTCATATTTGTTTCTTTTGTGTTGACACTAGTTTAAACAGATTTTTACTTTCAATAAGTAGTTCCTTAATAGCATTTTGAGCATCATTATATTGTATAATAAATTCACTATTAGTTTTATTATGATGAGGGGAGTTTATGTTACTAACCTCTTCTTCATCATCTGATTGATGTGATGCCATCAATGCAACATTAGCGCATTCTTCACTTTATGTTTCTGAAGATGAACTCACTTCGCTGTCTTCCCAAGAAATGTATGCCTTTTTGAAGTGTTTCTTTTTTATGGCACTTTTCTTAATAAGGTTTGGACAATCTGCCTTGATATATCCTTGCTTCCCACATTTAAGAAACTTAACAAATTTCATAACAAGGAAAGTAATGTTTTCATCTTCATCTGAATTGTCGTCTTTAATTTTTTCTCTTGATTTGGTCTTTAGAGTAATGTTTTTGGTCTTCTTTTCTTGACTTCCATTTTTTTCTAACCTTCCAAGTTCGATTTCGTGTTCTTGAAGTTTTCCAAATAGTGCAGAAAGAGACATTTTGGATAGGCTTTTCTTTTCGAAGATTGCTGTCACTTTCGATTGTTAGGCCCTTGTTAATGATCTTAATACTTTTAGATTTAATTCATCATTGGTGACGATTTTTCCGAGTGTCGTCAAGTGGTTGGTTAAGTGGGAAAATATTTTCTGTAAATCTAGAATAGATTCTTCGGGCTGCATTCGAAACAACTCATATTCTTGTGATAGTGTATTGACTGTAGATCTTTTTACTTTAATGGTGCCTTCATGAGTTACTTCCAATGTATCCCATATTTCTTTGACTGTTTTACAGTGAGATATGCAGAAAAATTCATCCATTCCTAGTGTTGATTGTACCATATTTTGAGCCTTCTTATCGAACAACACTTTTCTTTTATCATCATCAATCTAAGAATTTTTTATATTTATTTCTTCTTTGTTGTTGATGACTGTTTGTGGAATGTGAGGACCATTTTCAACTGCCTAAGAGAAGGGTGAATTAGGTGTTAGGAGATTTTCTTGTTTTCAGCGATATGGTAGTTGAATTTTCAGTTTTAAATTGTAGCTAATAATAAGTAAATGCAGTAACTAAATGTACACAATAGAATTATCTTGGTTCCTCTTATAACCAAGGGTACATCCAGTCCTCTTGCACACCACAAGAGATTAATTCAGTTATTGTTAGAAAATGTACAACTCCCCCCCTAGGATTTCTTATACAAACTTCTAACAACACTTCTAAGATACCACACCATTAACTTAGATTTAGCTACTTTAAGAAAGTACTAATTTCTTTAACAAGTGATACAATGTGATTTGGAATAAGGATAAAAGAGAGGTATAATGATTTCAATCCAATAATACTTCAAGTACTTTGAGAACCTTTCTGAATGATATGAAAATGAAATGCAAGTACTTTGTAAAAAATAGAATTTTGTTCAAAGTTATTCAAGATATTGATTCAAGGATTGTGTAGTCTTTGATTTGAAGTTATGGTATATTTATACTCCATTAACATCTCTTCATATTTGTGGCCAATGATCCAAGCAGTTTGATGAACAAATACAATGATCTAGAGCCATTTTAGATCTGAAAAATTGTATTGCTTCCAGTTGTATTCGAAATAGGATGTGTGAATTCGAATACACCTCTTTGTAACGTTCAGATTTATTCAAAATTTGCACCTTGTATTTGAATACACCTTTCATGTAGTCGAATACAGATTCTTGAAATTTGCCACTCACTTACTTTGTATTCGACTACAGCAGGTCGTAATCGAATACAGATTCGTGAAATTTACCACTAACTTCTTTGTATTCAACTATAGCAGGTCGTAGTCGAATACCAATTTGAAGGTTTAGCTACTGACTTGTTGTATGTATTCGAATACACTATGTTGTATTCGAATACAACTTTGTATTTTGTAAAAAATAATAGTTTTAAAACTTTGTTAATGTAATTTTGACTTTTGAAAATACATTATATGCATATGTAAATATGAATGGTTCTCATGTATTTGAGCTATTGGTTGTATCATTTACCTTTACATTTAAACATCCGATATGTTTGAATTTAATGTTTATCAAAGATATTTGAACTTCTTTTTGAGCTTGTTGTCTTCATCATAATCGTTGGTCTGTGTGTTCATTAAAAACATGTATTTTACATGTAATTCGTCCAATTAGTTCAAAAGTCTTATAGATTAATATTTTAGGTCATTTTGGACTTAACTAGTTTATTCTAGTCCATTTTTGTTATAAATCATTGTAGTTCATCCAACAAGTGAGAAAGTCTTTATAGATTGATATTTTAGATCATTTTGCTCTTTATTAGGTTTACTCTAGTCCATTTTGGTTGTAAATCATTGTAGTTCATCTAATAAGTGTAAAACTATAAATGAATTAAGTTTTCGGTCATGATGGTATTAACTAGGTTTTATGTAGTCTGTTTTTGTTCTAAATCATTGTAGTTTGTCGAATTAGTGTTGAAGTCTTAATGGATTAATATTTTAAGTCATTTTGGTCTTTACTAGGTTTAATCTAGTCTATTGGTTCTAAATCATTGTATTGCGTTCATTAAGTGCAAAAGTCTTAATGGAGTAATATTAGGTCATTTTTGTTTTCACTAGCAATATTTTAGTCTATTTTTGTTCTAAATAAATGTAGTTCGTTCAAAATGTGCAAAATTCTTAATGGAGTAATATTAGGTCATTTTTGTTTTCACTAGCAATATTTTAGTCTATTTTTGTTCTAAATAAATGTAGTTCTTCCAAAATCTACAAAAGTCTTAATGGATTAAGATTTTAGGTCATTTTGATCTTTAGTAGGTTTATTCTTTTTCATTTTGATTCTAGTTCATTGTATCTCGTCAATAAGTGCAAAAGTTTTAATGAATAAATATTTTATGTTATTTTGGTCATTACAATGTTTATTCTATTACCTTTTTTCTAAATCAACATAGTTTGTCCAACAAGTGCAAAAGTCTTAAAGGATTAATATTTTAGGTTTTATTGCACTTTACTAGGTTTATTCTAGACCATTTTGATTCTAAATCATCCTAGTTCGTCCAATAAGTGCAAAAGTCTTAAGTGCAAATTATTGGGTCTTTAATAGGTTTATTGTTACCCATTTGGATTCCAATTTATTGTAGTTTGTCCACTAAGTGCAACAGTCTTAATGGATTAAGATTTTAAATCATTTTGATAAGTGCAAAAGTTTTAATGGATTATTATTTTAGGTCATTTTGGTCATTATATGATTTATTCTAGTCCACATTGGTTCTAAATCATTGTAGTTCGTCCAAAAAGTGCAAAAATCTTTATGGGATAATATTTTAGGTCGATTTGGTCTTTACTAAGTTTGTTCTAATCCATTTAGGTTTTAAATCATTGTTCCATTTTGGTTCTAAATAAACGTAGTTCATCCAATATGTGAAAAACTATGAATGGATTAATATTTTAGGTCATTTTGGTCTTTATTAGGTTTATTCTAGTCCATTTTTTTCTAAATAAATGTAGTTCGTTTAATAAGACCTAAACTGTTAATGGATTAGTATTCAATGTAGTTCGTCCAATAAGTACAAAAGTCTTTATAGAATAATATTTTAGATCATTTTGGTCTTTACTAGGTTTTTTCTAGTCCATTTTGGTTCTAAATCATTGTAGTTCCTCCTATAAGTGCAAAAGTCTTAATAAATTAATATTTAAGGACATTTTGGTCTTTACTAAGTATATTCTAGTCCGATTTGGTTATGAATCATCGTGGTTCCTCCAGTTGGTGTAAAAGTCTTAATTGATTAATATTTTAGGTCATTTTGGTCTTTACTTAGTTTAATCTAGTCCATTTTAGTTTTAAATCTTTGTAGTTCTTCCAATAAGTGCATAAGTCTTAATTGATTATCATTTTAGATCATTTTGGTATTAACTAGGGTTAACATAGTCTATTTTGGTTCTAAATCATGGTAGTTCGTCCAATTAGTTCAAAAGTCTTAATAAATTAATATTTGAGGTCATTTTGTACTTAACTAGATTTATTCTAGTTCATTTTTGTTATAAATTATTCTAGTTCATCAACCAAGTGAAAAAGTCTTTATAGATTGATATTTTTGGTCATTTTGGTATTATCTCGGTTTAATCTAGACCAATTTGGTTCTTAATCATTGTAGTTCATCTAATAAATTCAAAATTCTTAATGGATTAATGTTTAAGGTCAGTTTGATCTTTACTAAGTATATTCAAGTCCTATTTGGTTCTAAATCATTGTAGTTCGTTCAATAAGTGCAAAAGTCTTAATAGACTAAAATTTTATGTCATTTTGACCTTTAGTAAGTTTACTGTAGTCCATTTTGGTTCTAAATCATTATATTTCGTTCAATAAGTGAAAAAGTCGTAATAGATTAACATTTCAGGTCAATTTGGTCTTAACTAGGTTGATTTTAGTCTATTTTTGTTTTAAATCGTTGTAGTTCGTCCAATAAGTGAAACATTCTTAATGGATTATCGTTTTAGGTGATTTTGGTATTAACTAGGTTGAATCTGGTCTATTTTGATTCTAAATCGTTGTATTTCATCAATAAGTACAAAAGTCTTAATGGATAAAATTTTTAGGTCATTTCAGTTTTTTCTAGGTTTATTCTAGTCAATTTTTGTTTTCAATCATTGTAGTTCGTTCAATAAATGCAAAAGTCTTAATGGATTCATATTTTAGGTCATTTTGGTCTTTACTACATTTATTCTAGTCTATTTTGATTCTAAATCAATATAGTTCGTCTAATAAGCGCAAAAGTCCTATTGGATTAATGTCTTTTGTCATTTAGTTCTTTACTATGTTTATTCAAGTCCATTTTGGTTTTATATCAGTGTAGTTCGTCCAATAAGTGCAAAACTATTAATGGATTAATATTTTCAAGTCACTTTGGTATTAACTAAGTTTAATCTAGTCAATTTGGGTTTTAAATCATTGTATTCGTCCAATAAATGCAAAATTCTTAATGGATAAATATTGTCTTTTTGGTCTTTACTAAGGTTATCCTAGTCCATTTTAGTTCTAAATTATTATAGTTCATTCAATAAGTTTAAAATTCTAAATGCAGTAATATTTTAGGTCATTTTGGTCTTTACTAAGTTTATCCTAGTCCATTTTGGTTCTAAATAATTATAGTTCATCCAATAAGTGCAAAATTCTTAATTGATTAATATTTTAGGTCGTTCTGGTCATTACTAGATTTATTCTATTCCATTTTGTTCTAAATAAATGTACTTCATCCAATAAGTACAAAAGTCTTAATTGATTAATATTTTAAGTCATTTGAGTTTTTACTAGGTTTATTGTTGTCCATTTTGGTTCTAAATTATTGTAGTTCGTCCAATAAGTGCAAAATTCTTAATGGATTAATATTTTAGGTCATTTGTGCATTAACTAGGTTTATTCTATTCCAATTTGGTATATATCATTATAGCTCATCCAATAAGTACAAAAGTCTTAATGGATTAAAATTTTAGGTAATTTTGCACTTTACTAGGTTTATTCTAGTCCATTTTGTTTCTAAATCACTCTAGTTCGTCCAGTAAGTGCATAAGTCTTAATGCATTAATATTTTAGGTCTTTTATTTAACTAATATTTTAGTTTTATTCTAGTCCATTTTGGTTCTAAATAAATGCAGTTCGTTCAATAAGTGCAAAAGTCTTAATGGATTAATATTTTAGGTCATTTTGGACTTTAGTATGTTTATTGTAGTCCATTTTGATTCTAAATCATTGTCTTTCATCAATAAGTGAAAAAGTCTTAATGGATTAATATTTTAGGTGATTTTGGTGTTGCTAGGTTTAATCTAATCTATCTTTGTTCTAAATTATTGTAATTCGTCCAATGAGTGCGAAAGTCTTAATAGATTAATATTTTAGGTCAATTTGGTCTTTAATAGTGTTAATCTAGTCCATTTTGGTTCTAATGCATTCTAGTTCGTCCAATAAGTGTAAAAGTCTTAATTGATTGATATTTTAGGTCATTTAGGTCTTTACTTTGTTTATTCTAGTCCATTTTGGTTCTAAACCGTTGTAGTTCGTCCAATAAGTTCAAAAGTCTTAATCGATTAATATTTTAGATCATGACTAGGTTTATTTTAGTCCGTTTTGGTACTAAATCAATTTAGTTTGTCCAATAAGTGCAAAAGTCATGATGGATTAATATTTTTCGTCATTTTGTTCTTTAATAGGTTTATTCTAGTCTATTTTTGTTCTAATTCATTGTAGGTCGTCCAATAAGTGCAAAAGTTTTAATGGATTAATCATTTACGTAATTTGTCTTCTTTTTTGGATTTTTCTTGTTTATTTTGGTTCTAAATTATTGTAGTTTGTCCATTAACTGTGGAAGTCCTAATAGATGAATATTTTAGGTTAGTTTGGTCTTTACTAGGTTTATTCTAGTTCATTTTGATTATAAATCATTCAAAAGTCTTAATGGATTAATATTTTAGGTTATTTTGGTCTTTACTAGGTTTATTCTAGTCCATTTTGTTTCTAAATCATTCAAATTTTTCCAATAAGTGCAAAAGTCTTAATGGATTAATATTTCAGGTCATTGTTTTTTAACTAGGTTTACTTTAGTCCATTTTGGTTCCTAATAAATGTAGTTCATCCAATATGTGCAAAAGTCTTAATGGATTAATATTTTAGGTCATTTTGGTATTTACTAAGTTTATTATAATTCGATTTGGTTCCTAATCAATGAAGTTTAAAAGTCTTAATGAATTAAAATTTTAGGGCATTTTGGTCTTTACTAGGTTTATTCTAAGTCATTTTGATTCTAAATTATTGTAGTTTTTCCAGTAAGTGAAAAAGTTTTAATGGATAAATATTTTAAGTATTTTGGTCTTTAATAAGTTTAATCTAGTCTTTTCTGCTTCTAAATCATTGTAGTTCTTCTGATAAGTGAAAAAGTCTTAATGGATAAATATTTTAAGTTTGACTGACAATATCGAAATTGTTAAATTGAACTCTATGTTTCAAATTTGAATTCATAATTTTACTTTATGAATTTTTAATAATATTTTTAAAAATCATTTACTTTTTATTAACAATAAACTTAACTTTAAATTTTAAAAATAACATTAAATTTCAAAGAGTATTAACAAGTAAGTTTAATATTAAATTTCACATAGTAAACGACCCATAAATTAACTACCTGTTTTTTAGGTTTAGAAGTTTCCTCCAACTAGTTACAATTTTTCAATTCTAAAAAACATCTCCTTCTAATTTTAAAAATTGATTCACATTTAAGTTTAGAGAATAACAAATGTCCCTAAAAAAAACGAGAACAAAGAATGAAATAATTCAGTTTCATATTTTTTATTCTAATCAAATTAATTGATTAATATAATTCTATTTTTCGTACAAACTAATTAATTTAATTTTTTTAAATTATTTTTATAATAATTTAATAATATATGATAAAAATGTAAAATGCCTCCGGTTTCCTATATGATATTTGCCTTATAAAAAAGGAACTAAAAAAAGTACAATAAAAACTATTATTCTACTACATCCCTTTACTTTTTTATGATTTTTTTGAAATTGATTATATGATACGAAGATATGGTGGTTTTCTCGTTGGAGATATATCTAGGAGATATGGCCATTGCACTATAAAAAATGCAAGTTAAATCAAATAATGAATCAATTTGTTACGGTTTGTAAAAAAATGATTTTTTTATAGTTTTATTTCTTTGTTATAACTTTCTTAAAAAGAAATTAAAAATAAAGCTTTAAATAAAAAAAAATTAGTTTGCCTTAAAATTTCATTTTAACTTTATTAATTGTTATAAATAATAAAATTTTAAAAAATGATTTTTTAAAAATCTTTTTCGAGAAGTTTTTCATAAAATTCATTTCTGAGATATATTTAAAATAAAAAATTATATCTAAAAATCTTTAATAATAAATATTTAAATTATTGAACATCAAAATAAATATTTTTAATCAATAACAAATAAATTCAAAATAGTTTTTATTATTTTATAAAAATTATTCAAAAATATACCTATAAAATAAACCGTATTTAAAACAAACATAATGTCAAAATAAAACCTTATTTGTCATAAATTTTTTTTTTGACAAGATGACAATATATGATCGCACTACATAGATTGAAAGGCAGCAGATGTCTCAATCCCAATTTCCAATAGGGTTCGCTATGTTGAATCGATATGATATATTCTTGCAATGTTTTATGAGAGTGGTCAGCTATGTTGCTTACATAATGAAAGGGAATTTCTCTTATAGTTAGTGTTTGTTTTATTTACTTTCAAAATTGAAATTGGTCTGTTAAATTTAAAAATAGTAAATTTTATTTCTTAATTTATTTTTAATATATATTGGACATCTATAAATTTAAAGAGTTATTCAATCTATTAGACCTCTCGATTAAACATTAACATACTAATATTTATTTTTATTTTTTTACTAATAATATATATTATTTCTAAAAACACCAATTTATTTAATTATTTAAAATTTTAGTTATTTCTATCTAATTTGTATATTATTAATAATATGAATGTGTATTTTAGAGTGAAAATAGATTAAATCAAGTTAAATTTTATAAAATTTAAGTATGAAATATTTTAAAAATTGACAAAAATTTAAGTATGAAATATTTAAGTATAAAAATTTAAGTATGAAATATTTAAGTATAAAATTTAAGTATGAAATATTTTAACAAAAATTTATACTACTAAAAAGTGATATATTTTTATTTTTTAAATAAACTAACAATTAAGTTGATATATAAATAAAATTAAGCTTAAATTACATTTTACATTTTCTGAATATATCTAAGAAAAGATTTAGAAACGCGCAATATTGTAGTAGTAAACTTATATTTTTGAGTAATAATTTGTTTGGTATAATGAAACTACTAATTTTACTACAAATGTATCATAAGTACTAAATAAATATCTTAATCGAATAGATATTAGTATAACTATATTAGTAGAACTGGAAGCACACACACATGTATATCTAAATTTATATATAGATATTCATAATAATAGTAAACTTAATTTTGGGGAGCAATTTGTTTTAGGTTCAATGAGAGTACTAATTTTACCAAAGAGCTATATATGTATCATACCACGATCGAGAAGAGAACTTTAAACTATAACATTTATTAGCATAACTATGTCATAGAAAAGGAGAATTTGTAACAACTATATATAACTCCTTCAATTAATATTGATTAGGCCACAAGAATGCTCCAATTGCAAAACATGTCTTCTCATCAAGATTACCTTTGAAACTTAATCCATATTGTTACCTTCCATTCCTCCATCCTCTCATAATCAAATTTGGTGTAACGTGGATAGTGAAGAGGCATTTGAAATTACCATAACAAGAAGGGGTAATTTAAATTTTCATCAGCAAAGCACTTTTTCTTGACCTCTCCATTTGAGTAACCTTCAATTTTCTCGTTTGTAGGGTACCCTAACACATGGCAAGCTGAATGTAGAAGCAATCTAAGTGACATACCTTTTAGTTTCTTTGTAACTATGAGAAGCAAATTAAAATTGGAAGAGGTAATTCAGAACTTTGCTTAAATAACTATACATGCGTAATACATGCGTTAATTGGTGGCTGAATAACAAAAAATTGCTTATTACATGCGTTAATTAAATTTTATGTTAATTAAGCTATAATTGTGAATAACTTCAAATATACGATATATATACTACAGATTTTGTACTGTGTATATTTTTATTTTATTTAATGTGGGGTGCTATGAAATGTAATTCGATTGTTATTTTATTTTTTATTTTTCTGATAAAGAATTCGGTTGTTATTTTGACTATTGAGAGAGTTACGAGGAGATAGAATAACATTTAAAATATGTCATACGATAGAATAATTAACATCCATAAAATTAAAATAAAACACAATAAAATCTTAACTTTCAATTTCAAACACTTTTCATATTTGTAATTTAAATAATGAAAAATGAATAATTAATGTATCTAGATAGTTGTACATCATGAAATTGTATGTTAGATTGTTTAGAAAAATGTCAAATTATTATCTTTTTAATTCAAAAATCTGATAAAAGAAACAAAATTATCAACTTTTAAAATAGAAAAATTGATTTTTAAAAATAAAAGAACTAAAATTATACTTAAATCTAAATTATATTAAAAATCCAAATTAGAGTGGGTAGGAAAGCGTGATTATGTCAAATTAGTTAAGAAAAAGAGGAAAGAGAACTACTATGATAAATGTGATAGGTAATCTAATGATCGACAAAAGTAACTGATAATAACCGAGATGTTTGATTAGGAACGCACAAATTGGAAATTGCGGAGGATATTTTTTTATTTATTTAATATACTCCTATCGATCTTAGGCAATATGGCAGCATCTAATGTACCCCTAAACAAAGATTAGGTGTGAAAGTCATAATGGATTAATATTCTAGATCATTCTTGTCTTTACTAGATTTATTCTAGTATATTTTGATTCTAGATCATTATAGTTCGTCCAACTAGTGCAAAAGTCATAATGGATTAATATTTTAGGTCATTTTGGACTTAACTAGGTTCATTTCAGTCCATTTTGATCCTAAATCATTATAGTTTGTCCAATAAGTGCAAAAGTCATAGTAGTTTAATATTTTAGGTCATTTTGCATTTTAATAGGTTAATTCTAGTCCATTTTGTTTCTAAATCATTCTAGTTCCCACAATAAATATAAAAGTCTAAATGGATTAAATTTTAGGTCATTTTGCACTTAACTTGGTTTATTTTAGTCCATTTTGTTTCTAAATCATTCTAGTTCATCCAATAAGTGCAAAAGTCGTAATGGATTAATATTTTAGGTCTTTTGCTTAACTAAGTTTATTCTAGTTCATTTTGGTTCTAAATAAATGTAGTTCGTTCAATAAGTACAAAAGTCATAATGGATTAATATTTTAGGTCATTTTGGTCTTTAATAGGTTTATTGTAGTTCATTTTGATTCTAAATAATTGTATTTCGTCAATTAGTGCAAAAGTCTTAATGTTTTAATATTTTAAGTTAGTTTGGTGTTTACAAGGTTTATTTTAGTACCCTTTGTTTTTCTAAATCAATGTAGTTTGTCCAATAAGTGCAAAAATCTTTATGGATTAATATTTTATGTGATTTTGGTATTTTCTATGTTTAATCTAGTCAATTTTTGTTCTAAATCATTGTAGTTCGTCCAATGAGTGCAAAAGTTTTAATGGAGTAATATTTTAGGTCATTTTGGTCTTTAATAGTTTTAATGTAGTCCATTTTGGTTCTAATTCATTGTAGTTTTTCCTATAAGTGCAAAAGTCTTAATTGATTGATATTTTAAGTTATTTTGGTGTTTACAAAGTTTATTCTTGTACTTTTTTTTCTAAATCAATGTAGTTCGTCCAATAAGGGCAAAAGTCTTTTGTGGATTAATATTTTAGGTGATTTTGGTGTTTTCTATGTTTAATCTAGTCCATTTTTGTTCTAAATCATTGTAGTTCATCCAATGAGTGCAAAAGTCACAATGGATTGATATTTTAGATCATTTTGGTCATTACTAGGTTTATTCTAGTCCTTTTTAGTAATAAATCAATGTAGTTCGTCCAAGAAGTGCAAAATTCTTAATGGGTTAATAATTTATGTCATTTTAGTCTTTACTAGATTTATTCTAGAGCATTTTGTTTATAAAGCATTGTAGTTCATCCAACAACTGCAAAAGTCTTTATGGATTAACATATTAGGTCATTTCGAAATTAACGAGGTATTATCTAGTCTATTTTGGTTTTAAATCATTGTAGTTCGTCTTATAAATGCAAAAGTCTCAATGAATTAATATTTTAGGTCATTTTTGTTTTAACTATGTTTGTTCTAGTCTATTTTTGTTCTAAATAAATTTAGTTCATCCAATAAGTGTGAAAAGTCCTAATAGATTAATATTTTATGTCATATTGATCTTTATTAGGTTTATTCTAGTCCATTTTGATTCTAAATTATTGTATTTCATCAATAAATGCAAAAGTCTTAATGGAATAATATTTTAGACTATGTTGGGCTTTACTTGATTTATGATAGTCAATTTTAGTTCTAAATCATTGTAGTTCGTCCAAGAAGTGCAAAATTCTTCATTGAATCATCTTTCAAGTCATTTTAGTCTATTTTAGGTTTATTCTAGTCCATTTTGATTGTAAATCATTGTAGTTCGTCCAATTAGTGCAAAAATCTTAATGGATTAACATATTAGGTCATTTTCGTATTAACTAGGTTTAATCTAGTCCATATTGATTCTAAATCATTGCAGTTTGCTTATAACCGCAAAAGTCTGAATGAATTAATATCTTAGGTCATTTTTGTTTTAACTAGGTTTATTCTAATCCATTTTTGTTCTAAATATATGTAGTTCATCCAATAAGTACAAAAGTCTTAATGGATTGGTATTTTACGTCATATTGGTCTTTATTAGGTTTATCCTAGTCAATTTTGATTCTAAATCATTGTATATCGTCAACAAGTGCAAAACTTTTAATTGATTAATATTTTAGGTTATTTTGCTCTTTACTAGGTTTATTCTAGTACCTTTTTTCTAAATAAATGCAATTTGTCCAATAAGTGCAAAAGTCTTAATGGATTAATATTTTAGATCATTTTGGTCTTTATTAGGTTTATTCTAGTCCACTTTGGTTTTAAATCATTGTATTTCGTCAATAAATGCAAAAGTCTTAATGGATTAATATTTTAGGTTATTTTGATATATACTAGATTTGTTCTGGTCTATTTTGTTTCTAAATCATTCTAGTTCTTCCAATAAGTGCAAAATTCATAATGGTTTAATATTTCAGGTCATTTTTGTTTTAACTAGATTTGTTCCAATCCATTTTTGTTCCAAATAAATGTAGTTCGTCCAATAAGTCTGAAAAGTTCTAATCGATTAATATTTTATGTCATATTGGTCTTTATTAGGTTTATTCTAGTCCATTTTGATTCTAAATCATTATATTTCGTCAATAAATGCAAAAGTCTTAACGGATTAATATTTTAAGTTATTTTTGTCTTTACTTGATTGATTCTAGTCAACTTTAGTTCTAATCCATTGTAGTTCGTCCAATAAGTGCAAAATTCTTCATTGATTAATCATTCAGGTCATTTTAGTCTATTTTTGGTTTATTCTAGTCCATTTAGATTCTAAATTATTGTTGTTTTAACTAGGTTTATTCTAGTCCATTTTTGTTCTAAATAATCTAGTTCGTCCAATAAGTGCAAAATTTCTAATTGATTAATATTTTAGGTTATATTGGTCTTTATTAGGTTTATTCTAGTGCATTTTGATTCTAAATCATTGTATTTATTCAATAAGTGCAAAAGTTTTAATGGATTAATATTTTAAGTTATTTTGGTCTTTACTAGGTTTATTCTAATATCTTTTTTTTCTAAATAAATGTAGTTTGTCGAATAAGTGCAAAAGTCTTAATGGATTAAAAGTTTAGGTCATTTTGGTCTTTACTATGTTTATTCTATTCTAGTCCATTTTGTTTCTAAATCATTCTAGTTTGTCCAATAAGTGCAAAAGTCTTAATGGATTAATATCTTAGGTCATTTTGTACTTTACTAGGTTTATTCTAGTCTATTTTGTTTCTAAATCATTCTAGTTCTTCCAATAAGTGCAAAAGTCTAAATAAATGTAGTTTATCCCATAAGTGCAAAAGTCTTAATGGATTAATATTTTAGGTCATTCTAGTCTTTAGTAGGTTTATTCTAGTCCATTTTGATTCTAAATCATTGTATTTCGTCAATAAATGCAAAAGTCTTAATAGATTAATATTTTAAGTTATTTTGGTCTTTACTAGGTTTCTAAATCAATGTAGTTCTTTCGATAAGTGCAAAAGTCTTCATAGATTAATATTTTAGATCATTTTGCACTCTACTATGTTTATTCTAGTCCATTTTATTTCTAAATCATCCTAGTTCATTCAATAAGTGCAAAAGTCTTAATGGATTAGTATTTTAGGTCATTTTGGTCTTTAATAGATTTAATTTAGTTCATTTTGGTTCTAAATCGTTATAGTTCGTTCAATAAGTTCAAAAGTTTTAATTTAATATTTTAAGTCATTTTGGTCTGCACTTATATGCTTTAAATATTAATTTATAATTTATATTAATTCTTTAAGAGTTTTGCAATTACAAAATTCAAAATAATATTTTTTGAAATAATAACAGAACTTATACTAGTAACTTTTGACAAGGTACCATCATATTCAAAAGCTGATAAGTTAGAAACTAATCTAAATTGGGCCAAGGTTCAAAACAAGCATAGTTGTCGATGACCAATGATGGAAGGCCACAAATCCTCCATATAAACACCATAGTGCAGCCTATAGCGCCTCACTGGCAGGCATCCCTTCACAAATTGCTTATGGCGATTTTAAAAATTCTTCCACGGCGGCACCATGGCCACCATTTAACAACACTAATAACAAGACTTCACATTAACTCATTAAGCTTGAGAAAAGCATAATAAGAATAACTGTGTAGCACCAGTATTTTAGATTGAAGGCATGTCCAATATCCAACACATGTCAGTGTCTGACACCGATACAACACCCACACATGTAGTTGCATTCAATTTCTTTTATTTTTCAAAATTATTTTTCGTGTCAATGTATTAGTGTCAGTGTCATGTTCGATATCCGTGTATGTGTCATTGCTTCTCAGAGAAGAACATAATATTATACAAAATAACTCAATTACTTATTGAAGTCAGCTTTTAGAATGGTATAATTTAGCTTATCAGGACTAACTTCTATCTAATCACATTCTTAAAATACTAATCATACATACAAACATCGAAACATGTAAAGAAAGAAGGCACAATATAAGTAAGCAACATACTTGAGTTTGAGAGCATCCCATCAAAAACAAGCCCATGATCAAAGTTTCTAGCCGGTCGCAAACTGTCATCCGATTCAGGATTGAAGTACTGCAAATCAGAGCACACTTGAGGGTTTTGGAAGCTCAATTTTTCAGCAGGCTGAGGCGCAACAAACTCATCCAGTATAATCTTCTTATCATTGGAATCAACCTCATTCTCCACTTCTGATTCAGCATCAACACTACTAGGCACGCACTCTGCTGCTTTCTCTTTGACCTAGCGCGCCTATTCTGAAACCAATTATATACATTGGTCTCAGAAATCTGCCCATGCTTGCTTAAATCTGCAGTTATCTCCTTTATCTTTTCCTTACTTGGAGTTCCTGTTCCAGCTTCAAATATCCGCTCTAGAATTTGAAGTTGCAAAGGTGTCGGTGTCCAACGCTGCCTTGAACTTATTTTGCGTCCACTAGAACCCATCAATTGGTCACAATACATACCTCCCAGCCTAGCCCCTAACAATCAAAACAAAACACCAATTTATATGTCTTCATTAACCGTTGATCATAACTTATCGAATCTAATTAAATAAATATTTTATAGTGAGGGCAACCTAGGCCGCAACGATAAGGTTGCTTCCTTATGACCCGGAGATCATAGGTTATAATCTTTGACATGTCCCATTTAAAGTGGTTTTGGCCATTCAATTTGTGGCCAATGATGAGAAGTTCAGTCCCTTCGATTGAATCGGCAAGATTTATGTCAGTCTTTGTGGGTAAGACTTTTGTTTTGTCTTCTTCCATGGTTGAGTCGATGAAAGAGACTAGGGATGGTTCTGATATAACTCTGATACCATGCGGAAAAGTGATTGTTTACTCACTTGATAATGAAGCTGATTTCATAAAGAGTATAAATAGTACAAGTAATTTAACTATGTACAATCATAATAGAGCTAATAATTAGGAAATTAATTCTCTATAAAGGTTATCCTAAAAGGAAATAAAAATTAAATTGAAATCATAATTAATACATACTACTAACTATACATATCAGAATCTTATGATTCTGATTTTTGATCTCATAATCAACCAAAACATTATCACAAAAAAGTAAGAGTTTATAACAAAGATAATAGCCGCAAGTCACAAGAAAGTTATCAGCTAGAAAAACAACTACTACTACCTTGGGGGAGTCAAATTCTATGAACCTAGAGTGTCTTGATTTTCAGTTTGTTGAACATTATAAAAATGTGATTGATATCATTAAACTAAAAGCAAAATCAATTATCACTGAAGATGGTAATTAAATAACAACTAAACATTGTTGAATCTATGAATTGAACTAAAATAAGTAACTTGAAAGTGCAAAACATCATCAAATTGATACAAGTGTAAGAAAATAGTGGTACAGTGAAAAACAAGTTTAGGAACTTTGATAGGAATGGGCTGGGCCCCACAAGTGATGAGGGGGATCTCTTAGTAAATAGAGATGAGGTGGGACCTAAGCAATGGCAAGTATATGTAAGAAAGAATAAGAAAGGGAATGCAGAAAAATAATGATTGTTTAACTGGCATATGGAATTAATATTCCACTAATAAAATGGAATTAATATTCCACTAATAAATAGGAATTAGTATTCCACTAATAAAGAGGAGTGTGTGCAGAAATAGCTGGACGGTTTTTATTATTTTTGTCAGTTACACCTTAGAGGTTGGGCAGTATGAGAATTGTTTTCTCTAACTGAGGAGCATTAGCTCTGGAATCATTTTCTGTTTTTCTTATCAATTAATAAAATAATTCCCTTTGTTCAATTTTATCTTACCTTTGCTCTATCAATTGGTCCGACCTGCTACGTTCATGCAAACCAGAATGGACGCAAGAATCACCGGAGTGGAGGAGCGTTTAGGACATGTGGAGGACAGCATTGCAGTGTTACGTGACTTCATTGGTTCTGAAATTCAAAGGGCTTTGACAGCAGTTCCCTTACCGACGTCTCAGGACGATAGTCCAACAGTCCCTTCACCGTTAGATGAATTTTGTTTAGCTGCAAAAAAGGTGGAATTACCGGCGTTTACCGGTGATGATCTAGTGGCTTGGATCACTCGAGCAGAAATGTATTTCGACGTACAACGCATTTCAGCAGACGTGAGAATTCAATTGACGAAGCTTAGTATGGAAGGTCCTACGATTCATTGGTTCAATTTATGGCACGATTCTACAGAGGATCTATCTTGGGAGAGTTTGACGGAGGCGTTGATCGTTCGTTTTGGTGGTGGTCGTTTGGAGAATCCTTTTGAAGAATTGAAGGAATTAAAACAATCTAGATCTGTGGAGGATTATATTGCTGAATTCGAATTGTATTCTTCACAGTGTGGTCGTTTACCAGAACAACAATTTCTTGGTTATTTCAATGGTGGTTTACGTCATGACATTCGTTCTCGTGTGCGTACCTTCAGGCCTCGTAATCATTACTTAGCGATGCAATTGGCTCGTGATGTTGAGAATGAATTTGCTGCTGTTTCGGGGCAGGGATCTGGATCTCGCTACAAACCGGGTCAAGGTTCTTGGGCTCGATTTCAAAAACCTAATTGGGCCAATCGCGAAGGGGAAGGGAACAGATTTGCAAACCCTAACCAGATTAGCACCAATGTGGGTAAAATGCGTACCGGGCTAGGTCCTAGATCTCAAATCGGGTCAACACACCCTCTCAATTCTATTCCTCCTTCACATCTTAAATCTGGTGATGTTTCACGCCGTCACTCACGCGGTGTTCGCCATTTACCAAGTGCAGAGGTTAATGAGCGTCGCGCGAAGGGACTTTGTTTTCGTTGCAATGAACGATGGGATCCCCTCCATCAATGCGCAACGAAACAGTTACGATTGATTATCTTGGGGGACGATGAAGTGGTCAACGATGAAGGAGAGATTGTGGTGCTGGAGGCTGAATCGGAAGAAGAGATTGCACAAGAAGAGTTAGAATGTAAAGGGATGGGAGTTTTTGGTGTATCCACCACTCCAAACCAGGTTCGCACAATGAAAGTAGAGGGCTGTTTGCAAGGTGCACCTATTTTGGTTCTTATTGACAGTGGAGCCACACATAATTTGGTGGTTGAAGCTCTAGGGCTGCCTATGGTACCTTCTACTCCCCTGGGAGTCAAGCTAGGAGATGGTCATCGTGTTCTAACTATGGGTAGGTGTAAGGGAATCCAGATGGATGTGGGAACGGTGCAGATTTGTTTTGATGCTTATGTGTTGGAGTTAGGTGGTGTGGATCTGATTTTGGGAGTTGTTTGGCTGGAAACTTTGGGGAAGGTGACCATGGATTGGAAAGAAATGTCTATGGTGTTCAATCATAAGGGCAGTATGGTGAAACTCCTTGGCCAAGCCTTAGATGAGAAGATGGCTACTTTCCAAAGCATCACCACTTCGTCCCGGCTGATAACACGCTATGAATGGCCTACCTTGATGGAGGTGGTAGGTTCACAAGTGCATCGTGTCTCAGATCAAAAGAATAAGGAGTTGCAAAGGTTGTTTGATCAGTTTGCTATTGTATTTAAAGAAATCCAGGGTCTTCCTCCAACAAGAAACACTAGCCATTCCATTGAACTTCGGCAGGGTATTGGTCCAGTAAGTGTGAGGCCTTATAAATATCCTCATATACACAAGGATGAAATTGAAAAACAGATTCAGATCCTTATGCAGCAGGGAGTGATTAGAAACAGCACTAGTGCTTTCTCTAGCCCCGTTATTTTGGTCAAGAAGAAGGATCAATCTTGGCGCATGTGTGTAGATTACCGTGCACTTAACAAGGTTACAATTCAAGATAAGTACCCTATCCCTGTGGTAGACGAATTGTTAGATGAGTTACATGGCTCAGGTTATTTCTCTAAGCTTGATCTTAAATCTGGTTATCATCAAATTCGTATGAAGGAAGCGGATATTCATAAAACTGCATTTCGTACTCATGAGGGTCACTACGAGTTTATGGTGATGCCATTTGGCCTTACCAATGCCCCTGCAACCTTTCAATCAGTGATGAATGATATTTTTAAGCCGTTTTTAAGGAAGTTTGTATTGGTTTTTTTTGATGACATACTAGTGTACAGCACTAGTTGGACTGCTCATTTGCAGCACTTGGAGATGGTTCTAAACATTTTGAAACAATATCAGTTTGTGGCTAACGGAAAGAAGTGTGCTTTTGGTAAACACCAAGTTGAATACTTAGGCCATGTCATTTCCAAAGCAGGGGTTGCTGTGGATCCTGCCAAGGTTAGCAGCGTGTTACAATGGCCAGTCCCTAAGAACGTCAAGGGGGTGAGAGGTTTTTTGGGATTAACGGGTTACTATAGAAAATTTATAGCTAACTATGGGAATATTGCTAAACCCTTGACTGAGTTGACAAAGAAGGATGGTTTTAGATGGAATGCTGCAGCTGCCGAAGCTTTTGAGAAATTAAAAGTAGCTATTACAACTGCCCCAGTTTTAGCTATGCCTAATTTCAAAATTCCTTTTGAAATTGAATGTGATGCCTCTGGAAAAGGGGTTGGTGCTGTGTTGTTGCAATCTAAACATCCAATTGCGTATTTTAGCAAGGCTTTTGAATCATCTAGGTTATCTAAATCGGCCTATGATAAGGAGTTAATGGCTTTGGTGTTAGTTATTCAACATTGGAGACATTATTTGTTAGGAAGGTGGTTTGTGGTTTATTCTGATCAAAATAGCCTAAAACACTTGTTACAACAACGTATTACCACATCAAATCAGCAGGAATGGATGGCTAAGTTACTGGGTTTTGACTTTGAGGTGGTATACAAGGCGGGAGTGGAGAATAAAGTGGCTGATGCTTTATCTAGACAACATGAGGATGCTGAAATTCATGCTCTTAAATCCTATCCTATTTGGCAGCAGACCAGCCAGCTGCAACAAGAGGTATCGCAGGATCCTTGGCTTAAAAGCATTGTGGAGGCTATTCAAAAGGATCCTACTGCTAAACCTGGATTTTCCCTAAATGGTGGCATCTTATTCTACAAAAATAGGTTAGTTATACCGGCTAACTCACCACTTATTGAAGATCTACTTGAGGATTTTCATTCTTCTCCTAGTGGGGGTCACTCCGGCTACCTACGCACTTATAGGAGAATGGCAGGCACTTTATATTGGCAAGGGATGATGAAAATGGTGCAAGATTTTGTGAAAGCTTGTGACACTTGTCAACGTCAAAAATATGCCGCAACTACGCCTAATGGGTTACTACAGCCACTACCTATTCCAGTTTTGGTGTGGAGTGAGATATCTATGGATTTCATTACTTGTTTGCACAAAAGTAATGGATTTGAAGCTATTTTGGTGGTGGTGGATCGTCTCTCCAAGTATAGTCATTTCATTCCTCTTAAACATCCATTTATTTCTCGCTCCATTGCTGCTATTTTTGTGAAGGAAGTGGTTAGACTGCATGGAATTCCGGAATCGATTCTTAGTGATCGTGACCCGTTGTTTGTGAGTATTTTTTGGAAAGAGCTTTTCAAGCTAGTAGGTACAGTGCTTAAAATGTCTTCAGCATACCACCCTCAAACTGATGGCCAAACAGAAGTGATTAACCGTTGTTTAGAGGCCTACCTACGTTGTTTTATTGCAGACCAACCTAAGACATGGGCACATTGGATTCCATGGGCAGAACTATGGTACAATACCACATTTCATATTTCCACAGGGTTTACCCCTTTTGAGGTGGTGTATGGCAGGAGACCTCCAGTATTGGTGCATTTTTTGGAGGGAGAAACCAGAGTAGAAGCTGTAGCCCAGGAGTTAAGAGACAGGGATGAAGCTTTGCGTCAACTGAAAGCTAATTTACTCAAAGCTCAAGAGTACATGAAATACCAAGCTGATAAAAAACGCAAGGCAGTTCAATTTGAGGTTGGTGATTGGGTTTTCCTCAAATTACGTCCTCATCGACAGCAATCGGTTGTGCATAGAATTCATCAAAAATTGGCTCCCAGATTTTTTGGTCCTTATCAAGTCATTAAGAAGATAGGGGAGGTTGCTTACAAGCTACAGTTACCAACAACATCTAAAATACATCCTATTTTTCATGTTTCTCTATTGAAGAAAGCTGTAGGCAATTATACTGCTACAACTCAATTACCTAGCAGTTTGGAGTCTGACACTGGGGATATTATTCCTGCTAAGGTTTTGTCATGGAGGGATAAGTTTGATGGTGGGCAGCATATGCGAGAATGGTTGATTCAATGGGAAGGCATGGATGTCGGAGATGCTACCTGGGAAGAGGAACTGCTGCTGAAGAGTCAATTCCCTGATTTGCGCCTTGAGGACAAGGCTACTGTTGAAGGTGGGGGTGATGATAGGAATAGGCTGGGCCCCACAAGTGATGAGGGGGGTCTCTTAGTAAATAGAGATAAGGTGGGACCTAAGCAATGGCAAGTATATGTAAAAAAGAATAAGAAAGGGAATGCAGAAAAATAATGATTGTCTAGCTGGCATATGGAATTAATATTCCACTAATAAAATGGAATTAATATTCCACTAATAAATAGGAATTAGTATTCCACTAATAAAGAGGAGTGTGTGCAGAAATAGCTAGACGGTTTTTATTATTTTTGTCAGTTACACCTTAGAGGTTGGGCAGTATGAGAATTGTTTTCTCTAACTGAGGAGCATTAGCTCTGGAATCATTTTCTGTTTTTCTTATCAATTAATAAAATAATTCCCTTCGTTCAATTTTATCTTACCTTTGCTCTATCAAACTTGACCTTTTTATTTCTGGTAATTTCAATCTCTTAGTAGTCCAAAATAAGTAGCAATAAGGATTTTATGAACACAAATTGTTCGTAGAAAATAATCTCAAATTTGAGAAACAAGAACCTAAAATTATAATATAAGCAAGCACCTTCCATCTCCTTCTCATAGAAACGATTAATAAATCTGACCAATGTACAAAAAGGTGGAAGCATTGTCCAAAATTTCTGTTCAGGAAGTTTGCGACCAGACCACCTTCCAACGGCAACATTCACTAATTCATTACCAAAGTTGTTATCTGCTGTGGAATTAGACTGTTCTCTTGATCTTACTTCTGCAACATTTTCAATCTTAATTCTCAAAATACTTTCTAGGAAGCACATTAGATCAAATCACTAGCTTATTCATGTCATCTTCGCTTCTTTCCGTTAATACATCCTGCTGCTGTATGTGTTAACTCAAGCTAGGCAACGCAAAATGAGTAATCTCCAAAAATTACATACCGCGCGCACATGCATAACCATTCCATGTTTCCAAAAATTACACATAATGACAATGTGTTTATATTCTAGTGTAGACGATTCCCAACTTGCTGATTCTTGTAGATTTCTTCTTCATTGTTAATCGAAAAGAGGAACTTTGATTGCACGCCTACTTCTTTGTATGATTTTTAATGAAAAAAATCCTTTGATCTGTTTGTCCAATCTCATTCCAAATTCTGTTTTTTAAGTAGGGTGTTAGTACGTACTAGTAGTGGCAGAGCTTTATACTGGAACTCAGAACTCCAGGGTTTACAACACTCACACACACTGCATACCAACTACTTGTTTGTGAGCTCCAACCCTACTATATCCTGGAATTTTCTTCAACCCATGGTGATTCATATGTAATCTGGTCTTTGTGGCATCATTCCACCTACCACATTGAGCATAAATATCTGACAAAACTACATAATGAACTGCATTTCTTGGTTCAAGTTTAAGGAGGTGATGCAGGGCAACCTCTCCTAATGCAACATTGGAATGAATTTTACATGCTCCCAAGAGGGCTCCCCAAACTTGAGCGTCAGGTTCCGTTGGCATTTTTTTATTAATTAAACTCAAAACTTCGTCAAACAAACCAGCACGGCCCAAAAGATCAACCATGCAGGCATAATGTTTCATATTAGGTTCAACATGGTGCTTTTCAATCATGGAGGCAAAAACGTTCCTTCCTTCTTGAATTAAACCAACATGTCTACACGCAGATAATACACTGATGAAGGAAATAGAATCAACATGGACTTTCGTCTGTTGCATATGTGAAAAAAGTGTGATGGCAAGTTCACCTTGGCCATGCATTGCATAACCCGAAAGCATTGCATTCCATGAGATATTGTCTTTGTTTTCCATTTCATGAAAACATTTCTCGGAATAACTGAGTTGTCCACATTTAGCATACATATCTATGAGACTGTTTCCGATAAGGGTACTGGATAGAAATCCAGTTCGGACAATGCAGGCGTGAAAAGCCATGGCCTCTCTTAATACTGTCAAATATGACACAGCAGGAAGGACAGTCACAAATGTGACTAAATTCGGCCTGACATTTTCTAATTTCATCCGACGAAAAGTGGAAATTGCTTCATTGGCACATCCATTATGCAGATACCCTGCAATCATCACATTCCAAGATACCTCATCCTTTAAATGCTTGGTTAAGAAAAACAACTTCTCAACTGAGCAAAGGCTCCCACATTTGGCATACATGTCCATTAGAGCAATTTTTAGATGAATGTTAGATTCAAAACCACTCTTTTCAATATTCCCATGAAAGCAAGTTCCTAGATCTAGATCATCTAGAATGGAGCAAGCTGAAACCAAACCCACCATGGTTCCACTATCAGGTTGAATACCACTTAATTGTAATCTACGGAACATTTCAAATGCTACATGTGTGTCTCCATATTTGGTAAACCCATTTATCAAAGTATTCCATACCACAACATCTTTATAGTGCATTCCGTTGAATAGCGTCATAGCATAAATAAATAATTCAAATTTCATGTACATTGAGACAAGGGTTGTTACTGCCGAGATATCGGACACCATATCTGCTGTAATAGCGTAGCTGTGCAGAGTCTTACCTAATCTAAGATTTGAAATTTCTGCACAAGCTGAAACAAGAATCGTCACTATCGCTTTACTTGGCTTCAAACCTTCATGGTGCATCTCTTGGAATATAGACAATGCTTCTCCGGGATATCCAGCTTGGACAAGAGCCGATAAAAAAGCAGACCAAGCAACCGAATCCCTTCCTTCGAGACTCATAAACAATTCTTTAGCCTTCTTCAACTCGCCACATTTTACACACATGCTCACTACAGGAGTAGCAACAACAATATCTGACATCATCCCCAGCTGCAAAGCACAAGCATGAATTTCCTTCCCTTTCTCGAGGTCTCTCATCTCTGAAGCTGCCAAAAGAGCATTCACAATCGCTACCTTATTCATCTTAACATTTTTCTCCCTCATTTTATCAAGTAATTGAAGAACCTCAAAGTAACAACCATGCTGTACATATCCAGCCATCATTGTTGCCCACGACACATCATCCATAACCCGCATCCGGTCAAAAATCCGACGAGCTAAATATACCTTGCCACATTTCGAGTACATATCAATCAACGAATTCGAAACCACACCACAAATACCTCTCCTAACAACATAACCATGAATAGACTTACAACAACCAATATCCTCTAATCTAGAAACAGCCGGAGCCAAGTTCAAGATGCTCACAGTATCAACCTCCACACCCTCCACCTGCATCCTCCAAAACATTTCCATTCCCTCACAAGGATTTAAACTCTGTGACAAACCCGAAATCATCGCATTCCAAGTAGTAACATCTTTCTTCGGCATTTTATCAAATACCTTTCTTGCACTATCTAAATGACCCATTTTACAAAACATGTTAACAAGACTAGTCCCAATAAAAACATCACAGTCTAACCCCTTCAAAACTATATCTTTATAAACAGAAACACCCTCATGAAAATCTAAAGCACAAGTACAAGCTTTTAAAACAAAGGTAAATGTGTATTTATCAGGTTCAAGTCCAATTTGTAACATTGTGTGATACAAGTTTATAGCTTTATGGAACTTAAGGAATCTAGAATAAGCTCTAATCAATGAGTTCCAAAGAATAAGAGATGGGTTTGTGACAAGGAAATGGGCATGGATTTGAAGGAGAGGGTTGAAGTGTTTGCATGAACGAATAAGCTGAAGGTAATGATTGTGATGTGGTGGCATTGGAAAGGAATTAGCATTTGCAAAGTTGTGAAAGTGAAGTGAATTTGAATATTTCTTTGTAAATGTGATGATGTTCCTCAATCTCATTTTGGAACATAATAAGAAGAAGCATGCGTTAATGAATGTCTGGTTTGTGGATTGTTTTGAAACATTAATGTACTTTTCTAATCAAGATCTTGTTGTTTGAGGACACTTTGTTCTCGCGACAATGCAAAACAAAAACTTACTCAAAGACTAATTTTGGTCCCAAAAAAAAACAAGTCCGGATTAAAAAATATTGCTTTTGGACTTTTGGCAAAATTAAACTAGCACAGGTTAGTTCTTAAATCAAGTTATTTTATTGAACAGCCTCTTCCGCGTGAAAGTTGTTAGATTTTTTTGTTTTATTTATAATGGCTAACTATGACTCGTCATAAAATATGGTAATATATATATAAAATATTTGTCACCATAAAATAATAAAAATATTAAAATCATAAAATATTTAATTTGCAAGTATGAATATAAACAAAGTTACTAAAATTACATAAAAATATTTATAAGTATTAAAATAGTTAAAATGCAACATCCTACATTAATCAAATATTTTTTGAAATTAAATTATCTTTAGATTCGATATGATTTTATTTAGTACCTGATTTTTTTAAATAGTTTGTTATTTTGTAAAATCAAGACCTCTCATTTGTATTTATTTATCCAATTCAAACTATTTTTTTTTAATTCATCCGAATTAAATTGATCCAATTGGCTCAACCAATATAAGACTTTATATAGACATACACAAAAAAGAAAATAACGGAAAAAAATTAAAAATTAAATGATGTACACTTTTGTGTGTGTGTGTGGTCTTACTAAATTGTGATCATCTAAGTATTTCACGAAGAAAACAGGTTAATCTCTAATTAATTAAAAGGAAAAAGTTAACAACAAAAATTTAAAAAAGAAAATTGATAGACAAAAAGAAAGGAATACAAACAACTAGAGCCGTCAAAAAAGCCCCAAAACTACAAGCTCCTTTATTTTTTTCTTTTATTATTAGGCCCCCTATTAAAATAATTTTTTAAGGGTCTTTTCATTTCGGCTCATTATTTCATGGGGGCTCTAAGAGCCCATAGGCCCCCAATATTTTGTTAATTTTAAGATTTTTTTATCGAAAAAAAAATTAGAAACTTTTTATCGAAAAAAAAATTGGAAACTTTTTATCGAAAAAAATCGAACATTTTTTATCAAAAAAAATCAGAAATTTTTTATCGAAAAAAAATCGGACATTTTTTATCGAAAAAAATCAAAAATTTTTTATCGAAAAAAAATCAGAAATTTTTTATCGAAAAAAGTCAGAAATTTTTTATCAGAAATTTTTATCGAAAAAAAAGTAAATCGATTCTTTTTTAAAAAAAGTGGGCCTATGGGCCTCCTAGACCCCCAAATTTTTAGGGGGCCTTTTAGATTATTAATTTTTTTGGCCCCTTCAAAATGTGGGCTGGGGCCAATAATTAAGGGGGCTTGTCAAATTGAGAACTCTACAAACAACTAAAACTAGTCTTCCATTCTCCTTTCAAAACTTAAAGTAGAAGTCCCAAGTCTTTAAAATTGTTCCTCACTCTTCCGAAGGACAACGACGGCTATAACGACAGCGAGGAAGACGAGGTGGCAAGCATATGGTGCTCGATCGATTATGTGACAAAGAGGGAGGAAGACAACAAATGACACAATGTGACCACGGTTCTAGTGGTGAGCATTGTTCAGGTTGGTGATTTAAGATTAGATTCAATCTTATTTTATTCACGTAAGTGTTACGGTAATTTTAGAAGAATTTTGTTCTTGTGATTCTTAGAACTTTTGTGTCCTTGTGTGATAGATATTTGATTTTTTTTTTTAGTTGTGGTTCATACATCATGGGTGAAGACATATTTCCGTCATTAGCCTATGTTGGATAACGTCATAAATAACATGTGTGAAGTTTGGAATAGGAAGATTGAGATACGAGGAGAAATATATTTTGATTAAAGGTGTTCAAAAAAATTAAAAATTGAATTAAATTATAAAACTGAACTGAACCGAATTATTTTTGAACTGAACTGATTTATAAAAATTGAGAATAAAACTGTTTTCGAACTGATTTTTGAAGACTAGAATTGAACCAAACCAATTTTCAGTTCGAAAAAACCAAATCGAACGGGTTTTCAATTTAAAAAAACCGAACCGAACTGATTTTCAGTTCAAAAAACTGAACCGAACCAGTTTTTTAATTCGAAAAAACTAGAACTGGATTTATTTTTTTAGAAGTAATTATGGGTAATTATATAAAATTTGGTTTATATACCAGTTCGGTTCAAAAATAAATCGATTCACCGGTTTATAAACCAATTCGATTCGATTTTTTGAACTGAAAATCAGTTCGGTTCAGTTTTTTCAAACTGAAAATCGGTTTAGTTCAATTTTCAAATAGTTCTAGTTTAGAGTTGAACTTTGTCTATCCCTAATTCTGACAATAATGGAAGAATTGAGGTGCAATTTGATGAGGAGGATGATGACATACCATTGGTTCAGATAAATAATAAAAACAATTTGTTGATATTTTGATTGTTTTAAGAAATATATACAATTAATCCTTAATTCTTAATTTAACTCACAATATCGAAATTGTTAAATTTAACTCTATGTTTCAAATTTGAATTCATAATTTTACTTTATAAATTTTTAATAATATCTTTAAAAATCATTTATTTTTTATTAACAATAAACTTAACTTTAAATTTTAAAAATAACATTAAATTTCAAAGAGTATTAACAAGTAAGTTTAACATTAAATTTCACCTAGTAAACGACCCATAAATTAACTACCTGTTTTTTAGGTCTAGAAGTTTCCTCCAACTAGTTACAATTTTTCAATTCTAAAAAATATCTCTTTCTAATTTTAAAAATCGATTCATACTTAAACTTAAAGAATAACGAATGTCCCTAAAAAAATAGAATAAAGAATGGAATAATCCAGTTTCATATTTTTTATTCTAATCAAATTAACTGATTAATATCTAATTAATTTAATTATTTTTAAATTATTGTTATAATAATTTAATAATATATGATAAAAATGTAAAATGCCTCCTGTTTCCTATCCAATATTTGCCTTATAAAAAAGAACTAAAAAAGTATAATAGAAACTATTATTCTACACATCACTTTACTTTTTTATGATTATTTTGAAATTGATTATATGATACGAAGATAGGGTGGTTTTCCATCGGAGATATATAGGAGATATGGTCATTGCACTATAAAAAATGCAACATCATGTTAAATCAAATAATAATCCGTTTGTTACGGTTTGTAAAAAAAATGATATTTTATAGTTTTATTTCTTTTTGTTATAACTTTTTAAAAAAAATTAAAAATAAAGCTTCAAATAAAAAATTAATTTGTCTTAAAATTTCATTTCAAATTTATTAATTGTTATAAATAATAAAATTTTAAAAAAATGATTTATTAAAAATTTGTTTTGAGAAGTTTTTCATAAAATTCATTTCTGAGATATATTTTAAAAAAAATTATCATGTAAAATTTTTTAATAATAAATATTTAAATTATTGAACATCAAAATAAATATTTTTAATGAATAAAAAATCAAAATAATTTTTACTATTTTATAAAAATTAATTTTAATAAAAACATATAATACAAACGTATTTAGACCAAACATAATGTCGAAATAAAGTTGCCAATTTCACTGTAGGGTTTTTCAATATGATAAGCAACCCTCTATTAAGATTTTTTATTAAATTATGAAATTTTTGACTAATTTAAATTTATATTAACGTTTATTTCTAGTCACGATTACATATAAGAAGAAACTCTGGCATGATGGTACCTTTGCCCTACATAATTATAACATTAATCCATTATCAAATGTATGAAATTAATAATAAAAATACTTCTACATCCTAAGACATAGTGAATTTTATTTTTAATATATATTGTTATTCTATAAATTTAAAAATAGTTAGTAAATCTATTAGATCTCTCGATTAAATATTAACATATTAATATTTATTATTTCTTTTTTTTACTACTAATAATATATATTATTAGTAATTGAGTTAAATTTTATAAAATTTAAGTATGAGATACTTTCAAAATTGACAAAACCTAAAACTTTGTTTAGCAAAAATTTATACTACTAAAAAAATGGTATATTTTAATTTTTTAAATAAACTAACAAGTAAATAAAATCAAACTATGGTATATTTTAATTTTTTAAATAAACTAACAAGTAAATAAAATCAAACTAGAAAAGATTTAGAAACTGCATAGACATATATAAATGTATATATAGATATTCATTGTAGTAGCAAACTTATGTTTGGTAGTAACAATTTGTTTTGAATATAATGAAACTACTAATTTTACTAGAGCTATATATGTATCACAAGTACTAAATAAATATCTTAATGGAAGAGAACTTTAAACTATAACATTAGCATAACTATAGGACATTAATAATAATAATAATAATTAAAAATTAACAAAAATAATAATAATAATTAAAAAATAGTAAATTATATTAATAACATGAAATAAAATACATTAAATAGAAGAAAAAAATACATCAACTTTAAAAGATTAAACTCATACATTACATGTACAAGACTATGGAAGATGAAACATATGAGTTTATAAAGTTATTGTGCACTTATCTATTGGAAGATGAAATGTATGAGTGTTTATAGTTTTCATCTCTCAACTATAGTCTTATACATGCAACTATAGCCTCATACATGCAACATATAAATTTAATCTTTTAAATTTGATATATTTTTTTCTGTAATTTGATGTATTTTTTTCTCTTCTATTTAATGTATTTTGTTTCATATTATTAATATGATTTACTATTTTTAATTATAATTATATTTATTTATTAAATCCGAAAAGAAAAAGTGGTTAGCAAAATAGAATGAAGTGACTAATTTATCTATTTATAATAATATAAATTTATCTATAAAATACTATATGGTTAAAATAATATAATACATATTTAGTATGTCACATCTAATTAACTGTATTTTTTATTCTTAAATTTAATATATTTTATTTTATTAATAATATTTTGATTTTTTAAATATTTTAATTATTTTTAATTTATTATATAATAAATAACTTAAGTATTAAAAGATGGAAAACAAAAAATTCTACATCACTATGTGTCGCATCTCAAGAAGCGACCTAGCCTTAAAACAAAAACTTTGTGACATGGAACGACTCGAAAAAGTAGTACAACAATATGAATGTGTATTTTATGTCGAAAATAGGTTAAATTGTGTTAGGTTTTGTAAAACTTGAATATAAGATAGTTTGAAAATTGACAAAACTTAAAATTTATACTACTAGAAAAAGTGGTGTATTTTTATTTTTTAAATAGACTGATAAGTTAATATGTCAATAAAGTTAAGTTTTATGTCAAAAATAGACATAGGTTTGTAGGCTTAAATTACATCAAATATTACATTTTTTTTTATATATCCTACTTAGTAGACAAGAACGGGAAGCACACACAGACATATATATCTAAATTTATATATAGATACTCATTATAATAGTAAACTTAATATGACATGTAATCAAACACCTTATGTGCAACAACACAAAAACTCTAAACAATAACCAGCACTAACCTCTAATTGAAACTCTAAATCAAAATTCCAAACTCCAAATCAAAGCTCCAAACTCCACACTAACAAAATTAGGTTTAAATTTCATGCTAACTGAACAACATAAGCAAAAAGTTGCACTAACAAAATCAAAACTAACAATATAGAAATCCGAATTCCAAATCAAAACTAACTAACAAAAATCAGCACTAACTAACAAAAATCAGAACTAACAAAATAGAGAGACGAACAGAGAGACGAGAGCGACAAACGACCACCGCCACGGAGGCAGTCAGGCAGTCAGGCAGAGGCGGCCGCAGGCCCGCAGCGGGCAGAGGAGCATTCGTGATTCGTAATCTGGCAGAGGCAACCGCGAGTTTGTCGTTGTGAATCTGATTTTGGAGGAGGGAGAGAAGAAGGTTGTAAAGAGAGAGAAGAAACGATGTTGCAAAGAGAGAAGAAGAAAGAGAAAGTTGAATTAGGTTTAAATATTATTGTAATTTTTTAATTTTAATCAGGACACTATAGTCATTTCACCTATAATTGTTTTTTTGGGTGGTCGTGGCCCCCATTAGTCCATACTAAGCTCCGCCCCTAGTTGCACCATTGTTATTAGTCACACTTTCATAAACAAATTGTCTTTAAAGAAATACTACACTATTTTCAATTCTTAGCAGCAATTATTTTTTAACTATAATCTTAAATACTTCACTTTATATTTATGATATTATTAATAGATATATCAATGTGCAATATGAATAATTTAATAAACTTAATATTTTATTTTTTTATAGTCTTTTCTTGACATATAATTTTCTTTTTAATATGTATAAAATAAATAAATGTAACATTAATTATAAGATTGAGAGTAGGGATGACAATAAATTTCAATAAATATTGATTCATAGTAGTTATTTTTTATCTACTACGTTAAATAAAATTATATTTGTATTTTATCCATATATGTGTAGATGTTTATGTAACGGGTATTTAGTATATTTTTAAATATCCGTGAATATTATTAGATATATACGGGTATTATATTTCAAAAAAAATATTATTTATGTAACAAATTTTTTTACAGAATGTTTTCTTTTTTTTTTTGTCACACAAAAATATTCACAGAAAAATATTTAACATACAAACAAAATGTATAACAAATTAAATTTCATCATAAAAAGTATATACATTTTAACATGGAAACAAAAATACAGTAGTAATTTTATTAATTTACTAAGGGATATAGTATCTGCCTTTGTATCTATTAACTAATTGATAGTTAAAATATTTATTTATTCTATCCGCACGCACCCATTAACCTACTTGTGTCTGGCGTGGAGTTTATCTATGGATACTCACAAGTACAATTTTTTTTCTAGTGGCAAAGCTTGAACAGAATTTTATTACACGTAGTCAAACTTTTAAAATTTTAATTAATAAATTACATAGATGATCAGTTAATCGACATAGTTCACATTTTCTTGACACTTTTTCTCTAATGTCAATTTCAGTTCTAATACGGGTACTATTTGGACGACCTTTTTTGATACAATGTTTGACCTTCATATGTGGGCCAATATCATTCACTAAGTATAGGTGGAAACTCTTCTTTTGTAGATGTTGAATATATTAACAACCTTGTACACATCAGACATAGGTACTAAATAGTTTTGACGAACGTAAGAACATGCAGATATGACATGTGAACAACACACGTGTGTAGTCTAATTTTCCACAATCATATCATTTTCTTTGAAGGTTGACTTCAAAATGACCAATTGGTCGCACCTCTCGTGGGTTTACTGTTTCATGCACCATGAAAGAATAACAATTTCAGTTGAATTGCATGACTTAGTGAGTATTGTAACATTTGATTATACATAGCCAACTTTTAATTATACATAACCAAATTTTTAAAATTTTAATTAATAAATTACATAGATTGAATAGATTTGTTTGTAACATTTCAACAATGGTTTCGAATATGACCAGTTAACCGACATAGTTCACATTTTCTTGACACTTTTTCTCTAATGTCAATTTTAGTTCTAATACGAATACTATTTGGATGACATTTTTTAATTCTCTGCATTTCAAAATTGTGATACAATGTTTTACCTTCATATGTGGGCCAATATCTTTCATTGGATATAGGTGAAAACTCTTCTTTTGTAGATGTTGAATACATTAACAAACTTGTACACGTCAGACAAATGCACTAAATAGTTTTGACGAACTTAAGAACATGCATCTATGACATGTGTGTTAAGACAAACTCTCAAATTAAAGTTTTGATAAAAATAAACAAAGGTTAATTAAGAATGTTAATTATGATTCTAAAATGTTATCTTAATTTAACTTGTGATTTTGAGTGAATTAATTCAAAGATATGAGTCAAGCAAACAAAGAAATCATATAAAAATTGAACAAATAAAGAAACAAGAAAATTTTGGACAAAACGGAGAATGATCCTCAGCCTCAAGATCAATCAATCTCCACTATTTCAAAGAAGTTTTTGCCTATGAATTTTATACTAAGTTCATCAGTACATGGAAATGAACAAGAAGGATCCATTTCAATTAAAGAAGTTTTTCGAATCATTAAGATAAAAGGTCTCTAATCAAGCTAGTTAAAACAGTCTGAATCTTCTTCAGCCAAACTGTCAAGAAAGTTTAATCAATCATGATTTGTACAAACCATCAAGAAGTCATCCAGAATGATCAAAACTGAACCTCCAAATTGATCATCAATCTCCAGAAAGTTCAAACTTACAAAACCAAATTGATAATCAATCACCATTTATGCAGAAGTTCAGCATTGATCTCCTTATCTCTGCAGAAGTTCATAATCTTTCACTAAACTGTTTTGGACAGAATCAAGGCTCCAGATCAAAGATATAAAAGCTGGAATATTTTTAATCATATATATTGGTTTTGGTCAACACTGACAGAGTACTACCAACAACTCTTTTGACCATTATTAAATCCTCCAAAACGCCTATAAAAGAAAGACCAATACCCAGGAAAATCCAGAAGTTCAAGTGCTATCAAGTCTCATAAATCATTCACATTCACATACTTGAAATTATCATTTTCACAAAGAAAAATCAGTTATGAACATTTTATATCATATTGTGTTATTATTATTGAACTCTTTGTACAGAGTCGAATCTCAAACAAGAGTTGAGACATCTCATTCTATCAAACAATCTCATCAATATTTTAAAACACAAACTATAAGAGTTTAAGTACAGTTTGAATAGATTGTAACAAATCCTATCAAGATCATTGGTGGTTAATTTGCTTTCTGGGTGGAAAGAAATAGAGATTGTAACAGATCAAGGTTGATCTAAGCTAGGTGCTCTAAAATCAAGAAGGTTCTCTGTTTTGAAACGCTTAATGGAAAATCTCACAATTGTGAGGACTGGATGTTGCCCAAGTTTGGTGAACCAGGATACATCTTTGTGTGGTATTCTTTCTTTTATCTCTTTATTTATTAAGCCTGATTGATTAACTGAGATAAAACATAAATTGAATTTATGTTTCTAAGCTAACCAAGAACGTTCCCCGTTTTCTGGCCTCCATTTTCTATTTTCTTAACCAAGATCATTCTTGAGTTAAATCTACAAACTTTTTCAGGAATTTTTAAATAGATACATTTACAATTCAAACCCCCTTCCTTGTAAATCGACGCTACTACTTCAATGTGAACAATGCACGTGTGTAACCTAATTTTCCATAATCACACCATTTTCTTTGAAGGTTGACTTCAAAATGACCAATTGGTCGCACCTCTTTTGGGTTTACTGTTTCATGCACCATAAAAAGAATAAAAATTTCAGTTGAATTGCATGTAGTGAGTATTAGACTTACCAACTTCGTATTTAATCTTGTCCATGCAATCGTCTGTGTATACTCGACAGGAAGCTAATGATGCATGATGTTGTTGTCCCCTTTCTGCATATAAAACTCTCAATTTATAGTATGTTGATTAGACCAAAGCATTTATTAGGAGATTGCATGTACTCTTGAGCACTACGGTGATTGACTCAACAATTTTGGTTGTCATGTGTTCCCATCGTCGACCTTGAGAATGCACCATAGTTCATTGTTATGGGGATATTATCGACCCATCTTAAAGTCTTTGGATTTGTCATCCTTATTTCAATGCGGTAATATTTGAATGATGCCTCACTTAATGCATATCTTGTTATAAATGATGTAAAAAATATCAAGTATTATAATCTAATCCTTAAATGTTTTAAACCAAATTATATACATGGTTTGGTTTTGCAAAAATTCCAAACAATCTACCCAACCTCCACCACAATCTACCTAAGATTTTTTCCCAAAAATTCCAAGAATCAATGCCCAACACAACACAACAAAAACTATATTATATCCGCCTCCTCATACTTATTCTCACACACCACATCAATCCTAACACTCGTCCGCCTCCTTATACTTATTCCCACACACCACATCAATCTTGCGGGTTCATGCTAGGGAAACAATTTAAGAAAACAATCGTCGACTATCATTTGCATCAAGCGAAGAGGAATTTAATATGCATATACTTTGTTAAATCAAATATCCAACCGGACTCAAAGGTGAAATTAGTTCTTGTACATCACTTCCGCCTCGACTCTTCCTCTTAGACATCCTCAAGAGCAATAAATTGAAGATCAAGAAGAACAAACTCGTGATCTACCAAGGCGTTGTCAAGTTTATGATGTTTTTTATGAACGAAATATATATATATATATATATATATATATATATATATATTCTTAATTTTAAATATCCCTTAAGGAAGTTGCCTTTTGGAAACTCGAATTTGCAAAAGCCATTTATAATTAAGAAAAAAAAAGTTTAGGATATAGTTTTCAAAATGGAGTATTTTTATCATTTTTTTCTTTAAAATTGGGCTAGTTAATAAAACGATAATCAATTACTAAAATATAAGACATTTAAAATATTTTATTTAATGTAAAAAGTTAATAAAATATATGTTAAATACCTTATTAGTACATATTTGTAACTTTTAATAGGTCTTTAATATAATGGTAATTCCCATCACTTTTAAACCAAAAAATTAAAATATCCCTCTATTATTCCATTAAAAACAGAAAAATCCATTGGATTTTTTTCAGTAATATCCTTTTTTCTTTTCTATACTAAGATACCCCACTCCGAGTTTTATATACCAGACTGCTATACTTTTTAGGCCGAATAGGAAATCGCTGATCCAGGATGCAACCAGCTGAAAGCAACACTGAAATGGACCTAGTTGGAGGTCGTTGACCTAGGGAGAGACCTCTTATTAGGGTTTAATTTTTTGTTGTTGTCGTTTTATGAATTTAATATATTAATAAATGATTAAATTAATAAATAATTATAGAAAATAATACATTAATAAATAATAATAATAATAACAATAATAATAATAAATACATAAATAAAAAAATTAATTAATAATTATAATAAATAATACATTAAAAAATAATTATAAATAATAAATAATAATAATAAGATTAAGATTTGTTAATGACATGACAAAATATGAGCATGCACCAAGATTCCTTTTGAATATGTTGAAAGAGCGAAATAAAAATAATCTCAGTTTTCACTCAAATTTATAAAGCAATGTGTACTTACTTACCAATTATCTTTGAGAGGTTCGTACTCATAAATGCAATATCTATTGAACTTAATACAAAATATTAATTACGTGCATTGAACTAAAAGACGAGAGGATTCAGATGTTCTCAAAGACATATTTTGGTCGCATCCCTAGTTGTATAAAGTTGTTGAGCATGTTTAATTTTGTTTTGATATGCGACAAAGCATACAAAATAAATAAATAAATATTTACTACCACTTTTTGAAATTATAAGTGTAACATCCACATGGTTGACATTTTATATAACATTTATTTTCTTGAAACATGAGTGGTGAGAAACTTCATCTAACATTTGAAAAGATAAGACAATTGTGTTAAGACAAAATCTCAAATTAGTGCATGGATGTAAACAAACAAAGGTTAATTAAGAATTCTAAATATGATTCTAAATGATATGTTAACTTAACATGTGTTTTTGAGTGTGATAATCAAAGATAATGTTAGACATCTAAGTTTGTCCATTCTTATTTTTTATTTGCAAAAAAAAAAAATATAATAATAAACTTTAAGGATATTTTGGATTTTTCGTTAATAAGAGAAAAAAAAATTATTAGGATTCTAATTTAGTTTATTGTTTCTTAAAAAATGTCAAAAAATAAGACCTTAAGCAATTATGATAGCTTTTTGAAAATGCTAAAAATTACCTTAATGATGATTAATGAAAATTATTGTCTTTCAAAAAATTTAAACATAATTTCTTACTACAAATAAGAGAAAAAGAACACTAATAAAGGGGAAGAAAAAGAAGAAAGAGGGAGCTGATTGGAAATATGAGCTCATAAGGAACTTCTAGTGTGGTAAATATTTTTCTCCTCGTCTTTTTTTTTTTTTGACATTATTGTTGTTATAGAGGTTTTATTTATGATGCATGTATGATATTAAAAAGTAATTTTTTTTTTGGTTTCACGATCAAGTTTTAGAATGAACTAACAAAAATCAAGTCGGTTGTAGTACGATCATCTTTATTTTCGTTCAATTTGTGACCTCTCCTCTTTATTTATTTTTCTTTCTTATGCGATGAATGTTAAACTCTTTGGTTATGTTTGTGTGATTCTCTCTCCATTATCTTGGTACTTCTATGCTTTTTTATATCTTTTCTTCAAATAATTTTAATCAAGAGTTTAATTAAATTGAAAGAAAGTATTCCAATAAAGTAAATAACCAAAAATTCTAACGATGATCGATAATATTTTTCAAAAATAATAGTTCATGACTCTCTTCATATTTACAAATATCTGATAGATGTTGATTCAATATAAGATATATATATATATATATATATATATATAAAAGTCATTATGTTCGTAATGAAAATAAAGATAACATTAACGCAGTACACCAAAATGAGCATTTTACAAGGCATCTTTTACAATATTTTGTTTACTAAAAGCACTGTTGTAAAATTAACGGAGGATACAACAGCGCTTTAGAAAAAGCGCCATTGTAGGTCATATAGGTCATAATGTGTACAACACGTTTTTTGAAAGTGTTGTTGTAGGGTCAACTAGCGCTACCACATTATGTTTACAACGCTTTTAGAGTATTTTGTATATAATATAACGCTTTTACACAAATAACATGGTCTTTTAGAGAGTTTTTATATAAGCGCTGTAAAATGATGTGTATTTGATAAAAAATCATTCTCTTTAAATAAATAAAAATATTTTTAGTACATTCTCTCCCTAACCCTACGAATACTCCTCTCTTTTACTGTGTGAACCATCCTCTACTGTGCACCATCTTCTCACTGAAACCTCCTCTACTGCTCCTCTACTGTTAGAGCAAATTGATCATAGCATTTGGGTACATGTTTCTAGCTTTTTAGTTTGGTATTTTAAAAGCTCTTTATAGCTTAGATTAATACTTTTAGCTTGTTTCTAAACTTTAGGTCGAATTTGAATTATAATTTTATTATTTGCATTTTAATTTTATTATATGTATTTTGACTCTTTCTCGCTTTTTAGATCATAACTTGAGCTTTGGATATCGAATTCGCGCATATGAGCAGGCGTTGGAAAGCTAAAAATCCGAGCTACAACTTTTTTGTTGGAAGAAAAGACCACTTGTTTTTAAACCCTAAACCCAAAAACCCAATATCAAGTACTATATATTCGCAGTTTTGTTATTTTTCTACAAACGAAAAAATTAGGATTCAAATTGCTACAAGAAATAAACAGTTTTTATTTTAAATTCATGGAAGTCTAATTTTATAAGATTAATCCACGAGTTTAGAGTTTCATCAACACCTTGAGATTCAAGTTACAGTGTCAATTTTGATTCATGATTCTATTCTTGTTTATTTGATTATATTGATCTTTTGATTGCTTAAATTGAATTTCAATAGGATTGATTAAATTTATTTGACAGAATTTGGTTTTGATTTCTAATTTAATTGAATTATAATTTTGTGACGCTTGATTGTTAATTATAATATTTTGATGATTGTGATGCTTATTCCAATAAAAGAAACCAAATTCACACATGATTGATTATGTTTGTTTGATCAATTCCATAGTCAATTAAGAATATAATCACAAATTAAAAATTAAACTCATTGATAGAATCTGTGATAGGTCTGAAACTGGAATAAGTGGATTAATCGTTTTGCTCGTCTGTTAAATCAAAAATAAAAAGACCCCTTTTTGAATTTCAATTTTCAATTCGGTTATTATTATATCAGAAGTCGTTGCAAAACGATTCGAGTTATTACCTCTATTTACATTTTATCAATTGTATTTAACATGTGTGCAACAATGGATCAAATCGGCACCATTGACACGGACTCTTGGATAACAATATTAACCGATATTAACCCTGTTTTCAGGCGACTGTCTCGGATTGCTCCCAAATTCTGTCATTTAGACCCTTTTTTCAATTTTTTGAATTTTTCATATTCTACAAAAATTCCAAAAAAAAAAATTGTGTTGCCTTTATTTAATTTTTAGAAATTTTTTGTGGTATTGTTATATTTTTTGGATTTTATTTGATAGGGTTTTCGATTTTCACATCAATTTTAGCAATAGGGACGTTGTTGGAATTTTCAGAATTGTAATTTTGCATGGCATTATTATGATGATGCATGACTAGGGCTAGTTCTGTAAATCTGCATTCTCTTGAACATGAAATAGATAGGAAATTTCATTTACATCGTAGACTTAATAGAGCTACTAGTATTAACGAGTTAGAGTCAGATACTGAAATTGACAACTTGCTGCAAAATATGGCTGATGCGAATAATAGAACCTTAAGACAACTTACTGCACCTAATGTCAATTATAATGCATTATGTATCACATATCCTAAAGTTATTGTACCATTTGAACTTAAATCTGATTTAATACACCTGCTTCCAAAGTTTAATGCTCTTCCAGGTGAGGATCCGCACAAACACTTGAAGGAATTCCATAATGTGTGTTCTACCATGAAGCCTCAAGGAGTCACAGAAGACCACATTAAGCTTAGAGCCTTCCCATTTTCACTCCAAGATACTGCCAATGACTGGTTATACTACCTTCAATTAGGTTCTGTTACAAGTTGGAATAATCTCAAGATATTGTTTATGGAAAAATTATTCCCTGCCTCAAGAGTTACTTCAATCAGAAAAGAAATATGTGACATCAAGCAAATTGATAGGAAATCATTATATGAGTATTGGGAGAGATTCAAGAAATTAGTGTCAAGCTGTCCTCATCACCAGATTTCTGAATAATTGCTCATCCAATATTTATGAAGGCTTGCTACCTATGGATAGAAGCATTTTGGATGCTGCTAATGGAGGAGCACTTGTCGATAAGACCCCATAAGAGGCAAAAGCTTTGATTGAGAACATGCCCATTAATTCTCAGCAGTTTACAACTAGAAGCAATTTAATAGTGTTGGTAAGGGGTTTGAATGAAATTCAAGTTTCTTCCCACAATAATTTAGAAGGTAAACTTGATGAGCTTACATAATTAGTAAAAAAAATTGGCAATAGGTAAAATCCAAGCAGTGGTCTATGGTATTTTCGCTTCTATATAGCATCCTACAAATTCATGTCCTACATTGCAAGAAGATCCAATGGCTTATGCTTCTCTAGCATATGCAACAAATATATACAATCCTCAAGCCAACTATGATTTGTCATCTAACAGGTACAATCCTGGTTGGAGAAACCATCCCAACCTAAGATAGGGGAATTCATCTGCACAACAACAACCTAGGCAGCAGGAGCAACAACAAAACGTTCCACAACGACAAAATAATGCACCTTCATTAGAGGACCTCATTAGATAGATGGTTGTCCAAAATCTCCAATTTCAACAAAGAACATATTCCACCATTCAAAATTTGGAAACAAAGATTGGCCAGTTAGCCACTTCAATTAATCAATTGTAGATTTAAGGGTCAAACCAATTGCCTGCATAGTCAGGAGTAAATCCAAATGCTCCCAATGTCAGTGCAATAACATTGAGGTTTGGAAACCTGTTGAAATACTAAAGGTACCTGAAACTGCAGTGAAGATAAACAAGGTTGCTGAGGACACTTTGATACCTAAAACTGTTGATGTTGAACAAAATATACCACTTTCTTTTTGTCAAAGCGCAGTGAAGACTAAGAAAATAGACGAGGTAGATAGGGACAACAAGATCCTGGATATATTTAGGAAGGTGGAAGTGAACATTCCTCTCCTTGAAGCAATTAAATCAATTCCAAGATATGCAAAATTTCTAAAAGATTTGTGCATACACAAGAGAAGGTTAAAAGGTAATGAAAGAGTAAACATGGGGCGAAATGTTTCAGCCCATGCCTCAAAAATGCAAATATCCAAGAACTTTTTCCATTCCATGTACCATAGGCAATAGTCAATTTGAAAATGCTACGTTAGATTTAGAAGCTTCCATTAATGTTATGCTTGCATATATTTTTAACTTTCTTGTTCTTGGACCTTTACATAGTACAAGTGTTACCATTTAATTGGCGAACATGAGCAATGCTCGTCCCGCTGGACTTGTGGAGGATGTACTTGTTCGAGTTAATGAATTGATATTTCCTGCATATTTTTACATTCTAGACATGGAGGGAGAGAATAAGTCCAACAGGGCGCCTATCATCTTAGGTAGACCATTCTTAAAAAATGCTAGAAAAAAAATTGATGTGCATGCTGGAACTCTATCCATGGAATTTGGTGATAGCAATGTAAAATTTAACATCTTTGATGCTATGAAACACCCCATAGAAGAGCATTCGTTTTTTAAATTGAATTGCTTGTTGATTTGGTTAATGACACTTACCCCGATATATTTGCTACTGATTTTCCTTCATTGTCTAGTTTTGATGATACTTACACTTGTGAATTCTGTACAGATACTCAATTGTGCTCTGTGTGTGTTGAGATTGAAGCTGCCTTGCAGGTTTATCATTGTGCTAATATTGATATTTCTATTAATAAATTTGATTTTGCAGACTTAGCTTCGGCCACTGGTGTTGTACCTTCCATTGAACAACCACTAAATATAGAGCTTAAACCACTTATTGACAATTTCAATTATGCATATTTAGAAGGGAGTGGCAAGTTACCTGTGATTATTTCAAACAAACTTGAAGATGAACAAGAAGATAAGCTATTGCAGATTTTGAGAAAACACAAGAAGGCAATCAGATGGATCTTGGCTGATATTCCTGGTATTAGCCCATCCATGTGCATGCATAGGATACTATTTGAGGGCGGGGTAAAATCAGTCAGGCAGCCCCAATTAATTATGGATGTTGTAGAAAAGGAAGTGACAAAGCTCTTGCAAGCAGTCATTATATACCCCATCTCTAATAGTTAATGGGTGAGTCCGATGCAAGTAGTCCCTAAGAAAACTGGACTCACAATGGTTAAAATGAAAATAATGAACTTATCCCCACACGAGTGCAGAACAGATGGAGGATATGCATTGATTATAGGAGACTAAACCAGGCAACTAGAAAGGATCATTTTCCTTTACCATTCATTGATCAGATGCTTGAATGCTTAGCTGGTAAGTCACATTATTGTTTTCTTGATGGTTTTTCTGGGTATTTTCAAATCCATATTGCTCCAGAGGAGCAAGAAAAGACCACATTCACTTGTTCTTTCAGCACATTTTCCTACAAGAGGATGCCCTTTGGCCTATGCAATGCTCCTGGAACTTCCCAACGCTGCATGATTAGTATTTTCTCTGACTTGATAGAAAATGGTATTGAAGTTTTCATGGACGATTTTATTGTATATGGTTCCTCATTTGATGCATGCTTGAACATTTTAGATAGAGTTTTGCATAGATGTATTGAAACGAATCTTGTGCTGAATTATGAAAAATGTCATTTTATGGTTGAACAAGGCATAGTTTTGGGACATGTGATCTCTAAAAATGGGATAGAAGTGGATCCTACCAAGATTGATGTGATTTCAAATTTACCTTACCCATCTTGCATGCGCAAGATTCATTCTTTTCTTTGCCATGCAGGTTTTTACAAGCGCTTTATCAAGGATTTTAGCAAGATAGCTCTTCTTCTATCAAATTTGCCGGAAAAAGATATAAGTTTCACCTTCGATGACAAATGCAAGAAGGCGTTTGATTTCTTAAAGTCAACATTGGCCTCTACTCCCATAATTTAGCTACCCGATTGGATCCTCCCTTTTGAAATTATGTTTGATGCATCTAACTATGCAGTGGGAGCAGTCCTTGCACAAAGGGTTGGTAAGGCTGCCCTTGTTATTTATTATACTTCTAGGACTTTAGATTCTGCATAGGCTAATTATACTATCACTGAAAAGGAACTTTTATCTATTGTTTTTGCACTTGATAAGTTTAGATCATATTTGCTAGGTTCAAAGGTAGTTGTTTTTACTGATCATGTAGCTTTGAATTTTTTGTTGAGGAAACCATTAGCAAAATCGAGATTGATCCGGTGGATGTTGTTACTCCAACAAATTTGATTTAGAGATTAAAGATAAGAGTGGAGCTGAAAATTTGGTGGCAGATGATTTGAGCATAATAGAAATGGATGAGGACTTCATCCCCATTCAAGATGACTTCCCTGATGAGCAATTGCTACAATTGCATGAGGTAACTTCTTGGTTTGCTGATTTAGTTAATTATCTAGTTTCTGGAGTCTTTCCTGCAGATGCATCCCAAACACAAATACACAAACATAAAAGTAATTCCAAATACTATGTGTGGGATGACCCATATATGTGGAAATAATGTAATGGCTAGGTGATTAGGCGATGTGATTCCCACCATGAGGCTCAATTCATTCTTCATTTTTTTCATGCCTTTCAAACTGGAGGACATTTTGGTCCTCAACGAACAATAAGAAAAATCTTAGACTCGGGTTTCTTTTGGCCCACTTTGTTTAAAGATGCTTTTGAGACTTACAAATCTTGTGAACAGTGCCAAATAGCAGGAACAACAATCACTCTTAGGAGTGAGATATCTTAACAACCTATGCTTTTCTGTGAAGTATTTGATGTGTAGGGCATTGACTTTATAGGCCCTTTTCCTCTATCTTTTGGTTATGTCTATATTTTACTAGTTGTTGATTATGTTTCGAAGTGGGTGGAAATAATACCCTCTAGGACTAATGATTCTAAAGTTGTTGCAGGTTTTATCAGATCAAATATTTTTTTGCAGGTTTGGAATACATCAAGCCATCATAAGTGATCAAGACACTCATTTTTGCAACCGCACCATGGACGCTTTGCTTTGGAAGTTTGGGATTGTGCACATAGTTTATCACCTTATCATCCCTAGACTAATGGACAAGCTGAAGTCTCAAATACAGAAATCAAATAGATCTTAGAAAAGATGGTGCAGCCAAACAAGAAAGACTGGAGCCACCGACTTGAAGAAGCTCTGTGGGCTCATAGAACAACCTACAAAACACCAATAGAGATGTCCCCTTATCGACTTGTATTTGGTAAGGCATGCCACCTCCCAGTAGAAATAAAGTACCGTGCTTATTGGGCAATCAAGAGTTGTAACCTTGAGATGGAGAAAGCAGGTTTGGAGAGAAAGCTTCAATTGCAACAACTTGAAGAGTTTAGACTTGAAGATTACGAGAACTCTCGCATCTATAAGGAGAAAACTAAGTACTTTCATAATAAGATGATTTCTAGGAAGAAATTTTCCATTAGCCAAAAAGTTTTATTGTTCAACTCCCTTTTGAAAATTATGGTTGGGAAACTTCGATCGAAGTGGATTGGCCCTTTTGTTGTTACTAACATTTTTCCTCATGGTGTAGTGGAAATAAAAAGTGAAAACACCGAGAAAATGTTCAAAGTAAATGGACAACACCTTAAGCTATTCCATGAGAGCTCTGTGCTTGAAGATGCTACCATAGAAGAACTCTCCTTGGAGAAGCCCACCTACACTAAAGTTTAAATAGGGAGCTCCCTTTCCTTACTCTTATTTTATATTTGTTACTTTCATTGAGGGTAATGTGTAATTTAAGTGTGGGGGTATTATTTAGGATTTTATTTGTTTTAGAATTTTATTTGTTATATTTCAACAAATAAAAAAAAATAAAAAATAAAAAATAAAAAAAATAAAAATGGACATTGCACTGCATGCTTTTTCATCAAATTTTATGGTTGTAAATATTGAGAGTTTGTTTGGATTGACATGATTGGATAGTATTTTTACATTTTTTGTAAAATAAATTAGATTAAAAAGCTAAATTGTGTATCATTTTGTGATAAGTCATTAACCTTAGTGAGATTTTTTAGCCTTATTATGAATGGAATACATTTTTCCATCTTTTTTTTCTTGTGCGTTATCTAACTCATGATTGCTAGTTATACCAGAACTTGAATTGACTCTTGTCTGCATGCATATATTCAAATGATCTAGGCATTTGTTTCTAATTAAGCTACTAGTCAACTAAGTCTACCCTACAATTATCTATTTGTTTAACCCCCTATGAGCCTAATTATCCCATTCTTTGTTATATAGCTCATTACAAGCTTAAAATTGAAAAACAATGAATTGACTCAATCTTAGAGGATACATGAGTCTTTCCTTAAATAAGTGTAGGGGTGCTCAACTTGTATGTTTAAATTTGAGGGTTATGAAAAAAAAAAAGGATAAATGGTTGTGTTGTGAGCAAAGAGAGTGTGAAAATAAAAGTCAATGATGTTTTGTTGAGTTACTTCTTAATGCTATTTTTCTCTCTTAATCATTGCTCCTTTATCCTCTTTGATTTTCAGCCCTAATCTCCTTAGGATTATCTCACCCTTACCTTTGCCACGTTACAACCTAAATAAAGACCTTTTAATCATTATGTGCATGTGTTTCAAATATAGATTATAGAGGCTTGTCAAGCCTATGGTAGTGCTAGCTTTCATGATGTGATTTGAGTGTAAACAGTAGCCCAAACACTTTGAGTATAAACACTTTGAGAGAATTTTATATCCTGGGAGGACTCTATCACTTATGATGCATTCTTTAGTTAACTTGTCCTCTTGTTTTCCTTGGTTGTGATAACAAAACTATTCATGGTTGCCTTAAGCTATAAATATTTTTTTTTCTCTCACCACTTTGCATTCATAAGAATATTTGGAATCACATGCATTGTTTTTCTTGGAGTGCAAAACTTTAAGTGTGGGGGAATTTGATCATAGCATTTGGGTACATGTTTCTAGCTTTTTAGTTTTGTATTTTAAAAGCTCTTTATAGCTTAGATTAATATTTTTAGGTTATTTCTAAACTTTGGGTCGAATTTGAATTATTATTTTATTATTTGCATTTTAATTTTATTATTTGTATTTTGACATTTTCTCGCTCTATAGGTCATAACTTGAGCTATGGATATCAGATGGCGCAAATGAGCAGGCGTTGGAAAGCTACAACTTTTGTTTTGGAAGAAAATACCAATTTCGAACTTTACTGAACCTAAATTGCAGATATCGTAATCTGGACTTTTGTAATAATTTTAATTAGCGGGTCACTTGTTTTTAATCCTAAACCCTAAATCCCAATATCAAGTACTATATATTAGCATTTTTTATCTTTTCTACGGAAAAATTAGTTGAGGAGATTGCAAAAGCAGTTGAAGAAGATCTTCCTAAAATGTCTGAGAGTTTGTTGAGTGATACAGAGAAACCATTATATAATAGTTGTACTAAATTCACAAGATTGTCGGCGATATTAAAGTTGTACAACTTAAAAGAGATTAATGGATGGTATGATAAAAGCTTCACAGAATTATTAACACTCATAAAAGATATGTTGCTAGATGACAATGAACTTCCCAGTCGAACCTACGAGGCTAAACGAATTTTGTGCTCTAGTGGCATGTGTTACGAAAGGATTCATGTGTGTCCTAACGACTGCATTTTATTTCAAAATGAATATGAATTACTAAATGCGTGTCCGAAATACAATGTCTCTTGATATAAGAAGAAATAGTTTACTCCAACAAAAGTGTGTGGTATTTTCCTATAATACCAAGATTTAGGCGCATCTATCTTAGTGAAGAATATTTAAAACACTTGACATGGTATGCAATGAAAGAATTAGAGATGAAAAGTTTCAACACCCTGTAGATTCTCCATATTGGGCGAAAATTGATCACGAGTATTCTGATTTTGGGAAAGAGTCAAGAAATCTACGACTTGCACTTTTTACTAATGTAATGAATCCACATGGCCTTCAAAGCATCTCACACAGCATGTAGCCTCTGATTTTGTTGATTTATAACCTACCTTCATGGTTATGTATGAACCATAATTTTTTGATGTTGTCTCTGTTAATTTCTGGACCCAAACAACTAGGCAATGATATCGACGTATACTTGAGTCCTTTAATTGAAGATTTAAAAAATATGTGGGAGACAGGTGTGGAAGTTTATGATGGGTATAAGAAATAATTTTTAAATTTGAGGGCTATGTTGTTCGACACAATTAATGATTTTTTAGCATATGGTAATTTATCAGGATATAGCATTAAAGGCCAGTGTGCATGTCCTATATGTGAAAAGAGTACAAATTGGATGCGATTGAAACATTGTAAGAAGAATGTAGTTCTTGGACATTGTAGATTTTTACCTTTTAGTCATCAGTATCGTGGGTGGAGAAATGCATTCAATGGAAAATCATAGGAAGGTATTGCTCCTTTAACATCAACTGGATATCAAATATTTGAAAAAGTACAAGGTTTGATCAGTAAATTTGGTAACCCTTTTGCAGGAGAGCTTGTCAAAACTAGGTGGAAGAAAAAGTCAATTTTCTTTGAATTTCCATATTGGAAGTCATTGTATATAAGACATTTTCTCGATGTAATGCATATTAAAAAAAATGTATTTGAAAGTGTTATTGGTACGTTACTCAATGTTCCAGGAAATTCTAAGGATAACATCATGCAAGATTGGACTTGGTCGATATGGGAATAAGAAATGAATTAGGTCCCGTAAAGAAAGGAAATCGCACATATCTACCTCCAGCTGCACATACTCTATCTAGAAAGAAAAAAAAAATTGTTTTATGTAAATTTCTACACAAAGTTAAAGTTCTAGAAAGATATTCTTCAAACATTAAAAATTTAGTTTGTCTAAAAGACCTCAAGTTAAAAGGTTTGAAGACCCATGATTGTCATGTTCTAATGGAGCATTTGCTACCAATAGGTATACGTTCCATTTTACCTGAAAAAGTCCGACGAGCTATAACTAAATTATGTTTCTTCTTTAGGGAATTTGTAGTAAAGTGATCAATCCTCATAAATTACCGACATAGCAGAAGGAAATTGTTGTTACTTTGGGTGAGCTTGAAATGTATTTCCCACCCTCGTTTTTTGATATAATGGTTCACCTTACTGTTCATCTTGTTAAGGGGACGCAACTTTGTGGGCCAGCTTATATGAGATGGATGTATCCGATAGATCGATATATGAAAATATCAAAAGGGTACGTAAAAAGTATAAGTCAACTAAAAGGTTGTATTGTTGAACGGTACATTGTAGAAGAAGTTGCTAAATTTTGGACCGAATATCTATCCAATGTTGGATCCATAGGGCTTCCCATGTCTCGTCATTCGGGAAGAATAACAGGAGAATGGATAATTGGAAAGAGAGTAATGACTATATCAAGGACAAAATGAGAGCAAACACAATTGTATGTTATACACAATGATGATGAGGTTCAATCGTATGTTACAATATACATAGATCAATTAGCTAATTTAAACATGAACATGAATCAAAATTGGATAACACAAGAACACAATCGAAGTTTTATAACATGGCTAAAAAATCATATTAACTCAAAGTTTGATATAGACCTTGGTTCAATTTCATAGAGATTAAGGTGGCTAGCAAATGGTTCGAGTTTACATGTCTTTTCTTACATGGGTTATGTAATTAATAGTTACACATTTTATACCAAAGAACAAGATGATCAAACCACTATGCAAAATAGTTGAGTCACTCTTGTAGCGGAAGCGATGCATATCTCAAGTGTTAAAGACAAAAACCCAATATATGCAAATCTATCATATTTTGGGGTTATTAGGCATATATGGGAGTTAGATTACATAATGTTTTGTGTTCCCATTTTTTGTTGCAAGTGGGTTGATAATAATAATGCTATTCGGATTGATGAGTCAAGATTCTACAGCGCTTTTTGTCCATAAGCTTTGTAAAAGGCTTTCATTACAAACATTTTACAGCGCTTGTTGTCCATAAACGCTGTAAAATGCTCATATAGCACTTTTATAAAGCACTTGTTGTAAAAGTATTGTAACAGGGTCTTTTAAAGCGCTTATTGTAAAAGCGCTGTAATTGGGTTAGGTCTTTTAGCGCTTTTATATAGTCTTTTAAAGCGCTTCTTGTAAAAGTGTTGTAATAGGCTTAGGTCTTTTAGATATTTTAAAGCGCTTTTTGGACAAGCGATGTAATATGGTCTTTAAGTAAACTAATAATAAGAAAACTCTTCAGTTTCTTCTTCATTACGTACTCTCCCTACGAACTTGACAGTGTAAAATCTCTCATTTTCATCTTCATTATGTACTCTCCATCTTCGCTACTCTCCGTACGAACCCTATTGACGGTCTTCTCCCTCTTCGCTACTGCGAACCCTCTTCCCTACAAACCCTACTGCGAACCCTCTAGACGAACCCTCTCCATACGTATTTTTGCGTCTTCTTTTCATTGCTCCTACTTACGCGAAGTCGTAACCCTAAACTCAGAGATTGTTGTTGTCATATATTGTATTTATTAATTTGTTGTTGTTACTAAACTACATGTTGAACTTATACTGCTACTTAGGCTACTGCATGTTGAACTTGTTGAAGTTATACTGAACTTATAATTATATTGTGTGAAATGTGTAGATAAATGGATTCCAATAATGATTTAGGTCATCAAAATGATGAAGTTGTTGATACTAAGAGTTATGAAAATGAAGTTAAATGTTGGCAACTATTATGCAAAAGGTCATCAAAGCAAGAAGTAATGAAATTAAATTTGAGGTATACTATACTTTGTTTAGAATTTATTTTTTATCTTTTTTGAAAGCATGTACTTACTCTATGAGTTTATTAGGTGGGATGGAATCAAAGTTGTTAGCCAATTGGGTCCAACAGTTCAATGATGGTAAGGTACATTGGTGTGGTTGTTTGTCAAAATATCCCAATAACAATTGATGATTGGAGAGATAAAGCTTTGAAGGATGTTAAAGATATATTGTGGAATGATATGCAAGTAACTTTTTTACTCTACTTTTTTCTTACTCAGATTTTTTCCATTGAAATACTTTTACTAATACTCTATCTTTATTTGGTTTGCAATCAGCTTTTAATGTTGATGAGGTGCGAAAAAATTATGTGCTTAGAGTTTTCGGAAAAATACACAAAGGATTTAGATCTCATTGGTCAAATTGCTACTTAAGAGATCGTGATGGAAATTGAATGTTGAAGCTCCAAAAATATACAAACACTACATATCAAATGAAGAATGAAGCATTTTTGTAGCATTTGTGTTTTATTCATAGCGTATTTTTTTACACGATTATTATTATTATATAGAGTATAAGTATGGAAAATCGGGAGAGAGCAAAAAATCCAGTGCATCCATACAAAAAAATCATGTATGGGGTATGCACGTTTAGAGCAAAAAATTGTAAGTAAACATCACTTTTATATAATTAATGTGGTAGATTATAAACTATAGTTTCTAACTAATATTTTGTTTATGTCTTAACAAATAGCTTCAAGAGACGAAATCCGATCAACCATTAGGTCGTCATATTTTATGGAAGGAGACTCGTTTGAATAAAGATGGAATAGTCGATAATAAAAATGTTCAACAAGTGATAACACAATGTGTAAGTATATTATCACTTTAATATTTTTTTAATATTAAATTATAAAAATGATATTGAACTTATATTTTTAATCATACATGTATTTTAGGAGAATCTAGAACAATGTTCTGAAAATCCAGAGGAGAATACACAAGTTAGTTGCAGGGACATACTTGGTAAGATATTTAACGTTTCTGAATATTCTAACTGTTGGGGTAAAGGATTTGGCGTAACTCCAAAAAATTATTTTTCACATGAGAAGTGCACAAATCCATCTAATGAAGAAGTACTAGAGAAGCTAAAAATCCTAACAAAGCAAGTTGCATTTTTGGTGAAAACAAATAAGGAAAAAGAACTTCTGGAGTGTCAACGTGAAATACAACTAGATAGTGAAAATGGTAGTTGCAACGTTAGTAGTAAAAGTCTTCCAGAGGTAATTAATTACTTAATGAAATAAGAAATTTATTTAAACTAATTGTTTCACATACTTATGTATTAATCATTGATTTATGGTGTCTCATCATGCGTGCTATATTTATCCTCCCCTACTCATCGCATGGTTAGATAAGGAAAATTGTTCAATATCTTAGGAGAAGTATTACATCATACTCTGATCACTATCAACAATGTTAAAGTGTCACCTGCGATTGCTTTTGAACCACTTACACCATTGTCTATCGCCGACAGCGATGAGATATGAAGTTTTTGGGAGAAGCAATAGGTAGTTACGTGGCATGGCCCAAAAATTTTGTTGACATATATACGATATGTTTTTGAAGTCGTACTATACCATTTATAATCATAGATTTCATGTACAACTGTTCCACTACGAGATTCTGAGACATGTATGGCTTAAGTAAATAAATAAATATGAAATTTCATTAAATTTTAGACCAAAATTCTATTTGAGAGACCAAAACTGAGGAGAAATAAAATGGAGAAACTACTTTTGCAATTCACCTGAATTAGGGCAGTCACAACTGCAATTAAGTCTAGAAACTATTATGCTGCATCACTTTATTTTTTTATGATTATTTTGAAATTGATTATATGATATGAAGATATGGTGGTTTTCCATTGGAGATATATAGGAGAAATGGCCATTGCACTATAAAAAATGCAACATCCTGTTAAATCAAATAATGAATCCGTTTATTACGATTTGTAAAAAATGATTTTTATAGTTTTATTTCTTTTTGTTATAACTTTCTTAAAAAATATTAAAAATAAAACTTCAAATTAAAAATTAGTTTGTCTTAAAATTTCATTTTAAATATTTTATTAATTTTTATAAATAATAAAATTTTGAAAAATGATTAATTGAAAATCTAATTTCAGAAGTTTTTCATAAAATTCATTTGAGATATATTTAAAAAATAATAACTTTTATCATGTAAAATTTTTTAATAATAATAAATATCTAAATTATTGAACATCAAAATTATTTTTTTTAATCATTAATAAATAAATTCAAAATAGTTTTTACTATTTTATAAAAATTATTTTTAAAAAATATATAAAACAAACCGTATTCAAATCAAACATAATGTCTTATCAAGCATGAATGTCAAATAAATTAAACAATATATCATTGATTTATGAGTATAAGATATTATAATTTAATATCATTGAATAGATAAGATTAAAAAGTATTATTTTAAAATAAAATTTAAATAAAAGATAATTAAAAAAATATATTTAATTTTAATTTTTAATTAATTAGTTTTTCAATTACTATTTTTATTTATATTTTATTTTAGAAGAGAGCAATCCGTAGTATCTAACTTTACTGCTCTTTCTTATCTCAATGAAAAACGGGTGGGATTCACTATTTTTATTTTGGTATAATTCATTTCCACACAACTTAATCAAGTTGACTTTTCTAATTATCTCTTTAATATTTTTTTGTGTTTTTTGTGTTTTTTTTTTCTTCCGTCTGACTCTCTCAAACCAATCACACTTTAATGTCTCTTTTACTTTTTTTACAATATTTTCTACTTTGATTCTTTAAAATCTATGGTCATTTTAAATTGATAATAAGGAGATTGAAAAATCAAGTGCTGAATATGTATGTAAACATTGAAAAATCAATCACATTGTATTTTTAAAAACAATGAAAACATAATTTTGAAATTTTTAAGAAATTATGTATAATATTTTTGGCATTAATCGAAAAAAATATGAAAATTTAATTGCTCCTGAAAATTAAAAAAATAATAATAATATATAATATTATAAAGTTATATACTAAAATAGAAAAAAATAATCTATAATATTTTCACATAAAAATATTTGATCCTCTAAAAAAAATAAAAAAATAAAGAAAGGTTGAATGTGTAAAGAATTAAAAACATGTCAATTAGGAATAAGTAACTCTCTTTTTATTATTCTAACATCTCTTGCTATTGAAAAGAAAACCTCTCTAAATTCATGTTTGTCTTTCCATTAAGCCAAAGTTCTTCCAACATAAATATAAAGAAGTCAAATGATCAATGAAGTGATTTTCAATCATGTTGTACTCCTCACTATTTTGAAAAGTTCAATACCATAATCATCAGAACTTTGGAGGTAGGCGCACACAGCCTAGAGGAGAAAAAGGTACCATTTATTGGAATCAATGAATTATGGATAACAAAACATATAAAATGGAAAAAAGTAACTTAACCACAAAAGGCACTTTTTTGTTGGATCAAACACAGTTAAAATCAAAGTATTGCAAGAAAATTTTTATCATTGTTTTTTTATACTAAATGATTTAGATAAGTTGTATCTTGAGATTCTCTGAGACTAATGAAAGCCTCAGACTTAAAGACATATTTATGTATGATCTACCAATAAAGTGAGATACTTACGTATAATCCACCCAATAAATATGACATTTTTGTAGCCAGAAAACTTTCCTTTCACCAAAGAAATGGAGGATGCAATTGAAATTAGGACATTTGTTCATAGCACGAGCTTAAATTAAATAATATCTAAGAAAAATTCATTAGGCAATAAAGAAAGGAGGCCCATTAAACTAAACATGTTGTCCTCTGGCATAAAACAAGTCCACATTCAGTTTGGAATTAGCAAATATGATACACACAATTCAGTGCGATTCAAATAAATCTTCAAAACTAAAGGATCTTCTAAACTATGTACTTTCTACATAAGCTCTAAAACATTATTCAAATACTGAGAATGCCAATAAAGATTAATATCCCTTAAAATCTTATTTTCAATTTTTGAAAGGAAAATGCTTTTTATCACGAACACTTGTCTCTCGAAGGTTTATGATTGGTCAACTTTTAGGCCATCAGCCTCATGTTTTCTGTTAAATACCAAACTGACGAATGAAGAGAAAACACGTATTGATTTACGAAGTTTAAGCTTCGTACAAAATAGCAGAACTCTTTTATCACACGGAAAGGAGAATCTTATTATTTATATTATTATATATTTACCCGGAGGGAGGACACTAGGCCATACATTCCGCAATAAAGATTTAAACCTTGTCCTTATTAAGTAAGGTGGCGGATGCCACGCTCTGGACCAATGCTTAAAAGTTGTTCGAAATTTTAACGACAATTGACGATATTCTTCAGAAATTAACGATATTCCTAGTCTTTATAGTTGAGACAATAATTCAAACAATGTCAATTTAATTAAAATGAGGAAAAATGAATGTGTACCTAAACATATAACTCTTTGAACCAAAATATATATATATATATATATATATATATATATATATATATATATATATATATATCATGTCTTTTTTCTCTATTACTTTCTTAGCCCTTTATTATATAAATGGTTTATAAAAACAAAAAATCAACCAATAATAATATAAGAAAAAATATAATCTATAAAATAGTGTATGATCATCAATATAATATAAACTTGCGTTTTTCATAAACAATAGAATAGAAGTTAAAGCACAACTATATTTGTTTGTTTTTTATAATTGTTTTATTTTTATGTACATTGATGAATGATTAAATTACATCGTGACTTACATCAAATATTAATTTATAAATTATTATTAGAAATTTATTATTATTTATTATTATAAATTTATTACTATTTATTATTATTATTTATTACTAATAAAAATGTATTTTAGAACTTTCCATAAATACTAAAATTTTGAAATTGAAAAACTTTATGAATTTTATATTTTGAAACTTTCAAATTGTTAAAAAATTTTAAAGGTTTATGCATTTCGAAAGTTTTATGTTTATGGAAACTTTTGAAAGATTTAAAATTTTAGAAAAAAAATAAACTTCGAAATATTAAAAAATTATTATTTTGAAAATTTCAAAATTTTAAAATTTATCTTACTTTTGAATTCTAAATGTTTCAAAAGTTCGAATATTTGCAAATGTGATTTGCAACATTCAAACTTTCAAACTTTACAGATGTAATATTTTAACAACGGTAAAAAAAAACACATAAATGTGACAATTGTATAAATCTCCCAGTTTCCTATTGAGTTATTTATGTTCAACCACTAAGACATGTGTGTTTTTGGATCATTGTTTTTGCTTATATTAATGTTTGTTTACAAGTTACCATATAAAAAGGAATTGTGCTTGTATCCGGAAAAAATTAATTTGAGGTGAAAATAAGGCGTATCCAGAATTAATGAGGTGTATATAGATTGTGTTTTTGTTTCTTTACTTCTTTTAAATAGAGTTCACATTGAAAATGACTGAGATGTATATAAATTGTGTATTTGTATTTTACTTCTTCATATTGAGAATCACTGTCTTTCATATTGAGAATCACTGTATATAGATTGTCTTTACTTCTTTTAAAATAGAGTTGGTGACTTATATACAATATCAACATTAATATTTAGTCATTATGTTATACCTTCCGATTAAATATTAACCTACTAATATTTATTATTGCTTTCTTTTTTACTAATAATATATATTATTTCTAAAAACGACAATTTATTTAATTATTTAAAATTTTAGTTATTTTTATCTAATTTATATATTATTAATAATATGAATGTGTATTTTAGAGTAAAAATAGATTAAATTGAATTAAATTTTGTAAAATTTAAGTATAAGATATTTTGAAAATTGACAAAACTTAAAAGTTTGTTTAAAAGTCTATATTAATATTTTTTTAATAAAAATTTATACTACTCAAAAAAAGTGATTTATTTTTCTTTTTTTAATAATCTAACAAGTTAATATATCAATAAATAGTATACGTATATAATATTTAAGAAGTAGCAATTTGTTTTTGGTATATCGAGACTACTAAATTTTATTAGAGAGCATGACTATATGATAGAAGAGGGGCATTAATAATAATAATAATTAAAAATTAATAAAAATAATAATAATTAAAAATAGTAAATTATATTAATATCATGAAATAAAATATATTAAATAGAAGAAAAAAAATATCAAATTTCAAAGATTAAACTCATAAATTACATAGAAGATGAAACATATGAATTTATAAAGGTATTGTACACTCATCCATTAGAAGATGAAATGTATGAGTGTTTATGGTTTTCATCTCCCAACTATAGCCTTATACATGCAACTATATCCTCGTACATGTAACATATGAATATAATCTTATAAATTTGATTTATTTTTTTTTTAATTTGATGTATTTTTTTTCTTCTAGTTAATGTATTTTGTTACATATTATTAATATGATTTACTATCTTTCGTTATAATTATTTTCATTTATTAGATCTGAAAAAAAATAAAATAAGAGGAAATAGTTAGCAAAATAGAATGAAGTGACTAATTTATTTATTTATAATAATATAAATTTATCTATAAAATATACATTGTTAAAATAATATAATACATATTTAGTATGTCACATCTAGTTAACTGTATTTTTTTCCTTAAATTTAATATATTTTATTAATAATATTTTGATTTTTAAAATATTTTAATTATTTTTAATTTATTATATAATAAATAACTTAATTATTGAAAAGATGAAGAAAAAAAAAAAGGTCGCATCCCAAAATGCCACCTAGGTTTAAAACAAAAATTTCTTCACAAAGTTGCAGGCACAGGGTATGACTCAAAAAAATAATACATTTTGATATTTTATTTTTAAGATAGTACAGTTTGATAAATTTTGATTAATCTAATAAATTTAAAAATAGTGAATTTTATTTTTTTAATTTAGGTTTAATACACATTGGTTGTTAGTCATTCAACTCTTGATCAAACATTAACATATTAATATTTATTATTTCTTCTTTTTTTATTTATAATATATATTATTTCTATAAACAACAATTTATTTAATTATTTAAAATTTAATTTATTTCTATCTAATTCATATATTATTAGTAATATGAATGTGTATTTTAGGTTGAAAATAAGTTAAATCGAGTTAGAGGGTGTAAAATTTGTGTATGAGATATTTTGAAAATTGACAAAACTTAGAACCTTGTTTAAAAGTCTATATCAATATGTTTTTACTAAAATTTATACTACTAGAAAAAAAAAATTAACTAAATTTTTTTAAAATAGACTAATAAGTTAGTATACCAATAAAGTTAAGTTTTAATATGTCAAAAATAGACTCACATAAAATGTTACATTTTCTTTATATATTTTATAGAAGAAGAATTAGAAGCGAACGTAGACATATCTAAATTTATATAGATATTCATTATAGTAGTAAACTTAATTTTGGGGAGTAGCAATTTGTTTTGAGTACAATGAGAGTACTGATTTTACTATGTATCATTCTGCGATCGAGAATAGAACTTTAAACTATAACATTTATTAGCATAACTATCTCATAGAAAAGGAGCATTTGTAACAACTATATATAACTCCTTCAATTAATATTGATTAGGCCACAATAATGCTCCAATTGCAAAACATCTCTTCTCATAAGATTACCTTTGAAACTTCATCCATATTGTTTAAGAAGCACATCCACCTTCAATTCCTCTATCCTCTCATAATTAAATTTGGTGTAATGTGGATAGTGAAGAGACATTTGAAAATTACCATAACAAGAAAGATAATTTAAATTTTCATCAGCAAAGCACTTTTTCTTGACCTCTCCATTTGAGTAACCTTTAATTTTCTCGTTTGTGGAGTACCCTAAAACATGGCAAGCTGAATGGAGAAGCCATCTAAGTGACATGTCTCTTAGTTTCTTTGTTCATGTGAGAAACAAATTAAAATTGATAGAGGTTAACTAAAAACTTTGCTTAAATAACTATACACCACTATATATATAGGAGTTGATAAGTATGCCCTATAATTGATGGATGAATTACAAAAAATCGTGTGTCACATCCGTTAATTAAATTCTACGTTAATTAAGCTATAACTGTGAACAACTTCAAAGATACATGTATACTACAAATTTTGTCTTGTGTATATTTTATTTTATTTTATATAAGGTGTTGTGAAATTTAATTCGATTGTTATTTTAGTTTTTTTTTTTGATAAAGAATTGGTTGTTATTTTTACTATTGAGTTATGAGGAGAGAGAATAACATTTAAAATATGTCACGTAATAGAATAATTAACATCCATAAAATTAAAATAAAACATAGTAAAATCTTAACTATCAATTTCAGATATTTTTTATATTTGTAATTTAAATAATGATAAATGAATAATTAATATATCTAAATAGTTGTACTTCATGAAAAGTGTCAAATCATTATCTTTTTAATTCAAAAATTTGAAAAAGAAAATAAAACTGTCAACTTTTAAATAGATTAATTAATTTTTTTAAATAAAAGAACCAAAATTACAATTAAACTTAAATTATATTAAAAATCCGAATTAAAGTGGGTAGGAGAGTGTGATTACCTCAAATTAGTTGAGAAAAAGAGGGAAAAAAAACTATTATGATAAATGTGATAGGTAATGTAATGATCAACAAAAGTAACCAATAATAATCGATAATTAGTTACACCAATTTTATTAGTCACACATTCAGAAACAAATTATCTTTTAAGAAATACTACATTATTTTCAATTCTTAATGTAGAAGTAATTATTTTCTAACTATAATCTTAAATACTTCATTTATATTTATGATATTATTAATAGATATATCAATGTGTAATATGAATAATTTGATAAACTTATTATTTTATTTCTTTTATAGTCTTTTCTTTTTCTTGACGTATAATTTTCTTTTTAATATATATAAAATAAATAAATGTGACATTAATTATAGAATAGAGTAGAAATGACAATAAATTTTTATAAATATTGATTGATAGTAGTTATTTTTTATCCACTACATTAAATAAAATTACACTTGTGTTTTATCTATATCTATATAGATGTTTACGTAACGAGTATTTAGTATATTTTTAAATATCCAAAAATATTATTAGATATGAACGGGTATCATATTTCAAAAACAATATTATTATCACACAAAAATATTCACATAAAAATATTTAGCATACAAACAAAATGCATAACAAATTAAATTTTATCATAAAAAGTATATACATTTTAACATGAAAACAAAAATACAATAGTAATTTTATTAATTTATTAACGGATATGGTATATGTCTTTGGATTTATTAACTAATTGATAGTTAAAATATTCATTGTTAATTTAAAGTTACATATTTGATAATTGTATGTAAATAGTGAGAATAATTAATTATTTCGTTACACTTGAATGGTGGACCATGTATGGAAATCATGTTCCAATTTGTAAGTGGTTGCAATCAAAATATTAAGTCTCACATGGAGCTCGTTGGGATGTGAGCACAGTTGAAGTACATTTGAAGTATATTTGAGTAAGTAAGTAAATGCAAATTGGTTTTCTTATATAGTAGTGAATTTGGAATTAATTATTTCCTTTTAAAATTGTAATATAGATTCATTCTATAAAGATAAGCAAACTTGAGCACCAAAGACTACATGACTTGTTTTTCTGTGTGAAGTACAACCAAGCTCTTAAAGACCGATTTGATAACAAGGATTCAACCGATCATATTCTCCTCAACAATATTGATGAGTGTTGTGATTGCTTGAAAAAGAATTGGATGAAAACAGTGTATTTATACATGAATGCAATTGGGTTTAATGAACTAGCAGGACTTACTAAACACCAATCAAGATTCGCTGCAACTACTGTTAAAGGAGACGAAGAGTTGGAGGAAGAAGAGTTTGAATCAAGATAATATTGATGTGGTTGAAATTACAAGTGAAAATGAAAAAGATAATTTTGCACAATTGTGATTGTTTTTTAGTTTGAGTCTTATCAAGTAGAACTTGATTACTTTTAGAATTTTACTTTAATTAATATTAGAACTTGATTACTATTAGACTTGATTACTATTATGATTACTATTAGAATTTCCTTTTGATTACTATTAGATCTAGATTTTGATCTTAGATTTTGGTTATGAAGTATGATTAACCCTTTAGTCATCCCGCTATTTGCGATTCTGCTATACATAAAAATTGTATTTTATAAATTTTGATACCAATTATTGTATTGTGACATTTGTATAATTCGATTTCCCTTCAAATCATATTGAACTAGTTAGTTGTTCAATTTAAACTTACTATGTTACTAGTGAATATCAATTTAAAATTCAAAAGATAGAACAAACAAGCTATAGGACACTCAAAAGATAAAACAAACCAACATCACATAATGAAGTCACAATTCACAACTATATTCCATTCTCAAGTAAAATGTGCCAAGTACCATCAATAAACATGACTATGTATATCTATAAAACTATATAACTATTTATATATAACTTGTAAGTTTCCAATTTCAGTTGGTTCATTTCGTTTTTCTAATCCAAACCAGCTCAAAACTACACTACCAGTTCTTTACAGCTAATCACATTCTTCAGAAGTAACACCGAGTGTCAACCTTCCATGTCGTAGTCCTACAGGCTGGTATAAGTTGAAGCTCTCAGATGCTTCCATTTTCCAGTAAGATAGTCGCTGCTCCCTGCAAAAATTAATATGCGATGCAACAAAGGTCTTGATTGTCACCAAGTAAAAGTAGAAAGTAATTTTCACAGACACAAGCTACATTACCAGACTCCATGTTCTAGTTAAATTCAATCACCAAAAGGATAAAATAACATTCATCAAAATGGAATATGCCATGTCATCTAAACATGGATGAAAATGTGTGGTGAGCACAAATATGTGAATGAAAATTACAGCAAGAAGACCTATAAATAATGATATAATACGTGGGAAAAAATGCTCAAATGTATGAAATTAATAATAAAAATACTTCTACATTGTAAGACATGGAAGAAAATTCTCCTACAACTACTGTTTCTTTTGTTTACTTTCCATCCTTTTAAAGTGTTGACATAGGGGTGTTCATAGGAACAAAGAGAATTTCTCTTACAGTTACTGTTTCTTTTGTTTACTGTTTCCACGGTGGCACCATGGCCACCATTTAACAACACTAATAACAAGACTTCACATTAACTCATTAAGCTTGAGAAAAGCATAATAAGAATAACTTGTGTAGCACCAATATTTCAGATTGAAGGCGTCTCCAATATCCAACACATGTCAGTGTCTAACACCAATACAACACCCACACATATAGTTACATTCAATTTCTTTCATTTTTCAAAATTATTATTTGTGTCAATGTATTAGTGTCAGTGTCATGTTCGGTATCCGTGTCTGTGTCATTGCTTCTCAGAGAAGAACATAATATTATACAAAATAACTCAATTACTTATTGAAGTCAGCTTTTAGAATGGTATAATTTAGCTTATCAGGACTAACTTCTATCTAATCACATTCTTAAAATACTAATCATACATACAAACATCGAAACATGTAAAGAAAGAAGGCACAATATAAGTAAGCAACATACTTGAGTTTGATAACGTCCCATCAAAAACAGGTCCATGATCAAAGTTTCTAGCCAGGCACAAACTGTCATCTGATTCAGGATTGAAGTACTGCAAATCAGAGCACACTTGAGGGTTTTGGAAGCTCAATTTTTCAGTAGGCTGAGGCGCAACAAACTCATCCAGTATAATCTTCTTATCATTGGAATCAACCTCATTCTCCACTTCTGATTCAGCATTAATACTACTAGGCGCTGCACTCTGCTGCTTTCTCTTTGACCTAGCGCACCTATTTTGAAACCAATTATATACATTGGTCTCAGAAATCTTCCCGTGCTTGCTTAAATCCGCAGTTATCTCCTTTATCTTTTTCTTGCTTGGAGTTCCTGTTCCAGCTTCAAATATCCGCTCTAGAATTTGAAGTTGCAAAGGTGTCAGTGTCCAACGCTGCCTTGAACTTATTGTGTCCACCTGAACTCATCAATTGGTCTCAATACATACCTCCCAGCCTAGCCCCTAACAATCAAAACAAAACACCAATTTATATGTCTTTGTTATTCGTTGACCATAACTTATCGAATCTAATTAAATAAATATTTTATAGTGAGGGCAACCTAGGCCGCAACGATAAGGTTGCTTCCTTATGACCTGGAGATCATAGGTTATAATCTTGGAAACAAGCACTCTACTTGTTGTTAGACATAAGTCCTCCTATTTTGACATAATTAACAAACATACAATGTTCATGCATCATTTGATAAAACTAACAGTTTGAACCGAGTTACATTTCAGGAAAATCAAATAAACACTATACACTTGGGCACAAGCTTGGAACACAAGGAATCAAGCAAAAAGTAGAGAATGAGCTGGAGAAAGATGCAATTCTATCTAGTGTCATTAGTGGTTATAGTAGTTACTTAGTAGACTCATCCATGTGATTTCATGCTTAAGTATTTGCCAAACTAAAAATGAAAGCTTAAAATAAACAAGTAAACAAATCGATTAGCAAGTCTATTGCTAAGTCCATTGTGCAATCGATTGCTTGACTCAGAATTAGAGTTTTCACTAAGTACATCGATTGGGAAATCGATTACTTAAAGGTTTTTAGTGAAACCTGAACTCTGAGTTTAAACCAATAGATTGGACAATCGATTAGCACGTCAATTGGAAAATCGATTTTGTTACTTACAGAGCCAAGCTAACTCTTTGCAAATCGATTCAGAAAACTCTTTTTCATCAGACTTGGCCTCTGTAACCAACCAATCGATTGGGACATCAATTGAGAAATCGAGTTGTTAAGTCACAGAGACAACCACTTATTGAAACAATCGATTGGCAAATCGATTGTGAAAAAGTTTTTTATCAGACTAAGCCTATGTGATAAATCAAATCGATTGAGACATCAATTGAAATTCGTTTCTTAACTTGCAAGATATATACTAATTGAGAAAATGAAATGCTTAATCATATATCAGAAACAAGTCTATAGTCGATTGGCACATTGATTTTCAACTAAATGGCTGAGCCACCGTAACAAGCCAAATTGATTGGCAAATCGATTGAAGTAAAATATCTGAATCACTAAGACTAGTACAATCGGTTGACGAATCGATTGAAGCAAAATGTTTGAGTCACTGTGTTCAGTTCAATCGATTGGCAAATCGATTAGATTAAAGTTGTGTTACATCAGCCAACTGCCAAATCGATTATGAGTAAATATGAGTCGACTGCATAATCGATTGTTTTGATCTCGTTGTTTGAACAAAACACCTATAATCGATTACTCAATCGATTCTGATATGAACATGTTTCTGTTTCTAAATTTAAGTATTAAAAGAATCGATTGGCAAATCGATTCATTCATATATTTTCAAGAACCAAGAAAAACAAGAAATACGATAATCGATTGGGCAATCGATTATGCGGTTTTAAACCTTTACAAAATCGATTGAGGAATCGATTTTGATGTTGTTTTTCTTAAACATATATAAGCTAACTCAAATCAATTTTTCAATAACTTTGATACAACTTTGATATTACTTTGACAGAACTTTGAAACACTTGAAACAATTATTTTCACACACGTTTTCACAACACTTTGAGAGAAAATAATTCGTTGTCAAATCCTTATTGTGTGAATATCATTGTGTGATTGAGTCGCCTTCTTGAATGATCTTTGATCTTTTATCATTTCTGTAAACAACAACTGTAAAGAAAATTCTGTAAAAACCTAGTATAGAAACTGGTAGCTATCTTCGTGGTGAGGGTGTTCATCAAGAAGAAGCTTCATCGTTATCTTGGGAGAGTTAGGCGATTAACTTGAGGGATACGGTGGCTGTGGAATAGAAGCGAGAAGAGTTTGATAGATAGGCTTGTGTTAGCTGAACAATCAGTAAAATACACTCTAGACGATTCTATTGGAAAAAGGCTGAAATCGGTTCAATTTCGGGACTGGATGTAGGTTGTCATATTGACAGCTGAACCAGTATAAATCTTGGTGCAATCTCTCTTAACCCTTTCTCTTTATTTCAATTTTGCATGAAAGTTTTATCTTGAATCTATGTGTTAGCAAAATTCTGTCTTGATTGATATTATTGAATGAGCATTGTATGTGTACACTTGTATTGTTTTACATGCAATCTTTGGTCCAGAATAAATCCTGTTAATTGACTATCTTGTTAAGGTTAGAATTGATCACGCTTGAATTGGAATAATATTGATCACGTTGGTTTCGATATTAATTTCAATACTTAGGAAAAATTGAATTACTTTACTTGTAACCTTGCATAAAATTCCCTAAGAACAGAAGTCATATATCCAACACTTGCATGAGTAAAGTCGCTTTATCTACACTCCCCAGACCCCCAACTAATGAGAGTCTCACGAACTAGCACTCTCTTTAATAAATATTTTATAATAAGAACACGAACTAGCACTCTCTTTAATAAATATTTTATAATAAGAACAACCAATTTAGTCCAGACATTGTTAGGTGTATAGCAATTTGGACCATAAAATCAGAAAAATTTCAGAACTGTTAGTGAAACTAATAATATTTGACCACATTAATCTGTTTAGTTCAATAATTTAGCCTTGAAATTGTCAATGTGATCAAAGACGTTAAATGACTATTTTGAAACTTTGTTAAGAGTTAAAGGGACAACCAAGCGTAAAATAGTTTTACACTTTGACATTCAAGAAAAACTCACTACTTTGTCACTGTATAATCAATTTCATTATAAAATTGAAATTACGTGGCAAAACAATGGACTTTCATTAGATGATAGTGTGTAAAACAATGCATTTCCTTTTAAACTCTTCTGTTAAGTTTCATGGACCGAATGCTCTAAACTACAATTTCAGAATTAAACTGTGTTTTTAGACAATTATATGTCTAATCCAATAAAAAAAGGAGTAACTAAATAAATAAACTAAATTCTGGCATGTAGTAACTGAACTAGCTGAGTAAGAAACTGAATTCACGTGCTAGGGTTTTGTTTTGCAAGAAATAAAGCTAAAATGGTGAAGAAAGGGAATAAAAAAAAAAACGTAAAAGACTATGATACAATAAAATAACTTAAAAGGACCGTGCAATATTACTCAAAAATTATTTAAAAAGCTTATAAAAACAGTATTTAAAGTAGACAATAATTCAATCTAGAGAAAAAATGATTTATTGAATAAACAGTTATACACTGAGGCATTTCAAAATTACATTGTACTAGTGTATGGAAAACAAAACAAAAAAAAAGTGAAACCATCAAGGTACCGATTCCACTTGGAAACGCAACATGCATTTCCATGTTACATTACATAGCAATTACCTCTTCAACAAAGAAACAAAACTATCTCAGCATTTAGTATATGTATGAACTTTATAAGCTTTGCATGAGAAACATAAAGACCAAATAACGCAAAAGCAAATATAGTTAAGCCATCTTATGTAAATAAATAAATCAAGTGAACTATATTCCTCAAAAAGCATTCATATGCAAAACCTTTCAGAATGGGAAGTTGACTGGTTCCCATTGAAGGGCTTTCTCGGCAATCTCGGCTTGCTCCTTCTGGTGACCCTTGAGGAAACCAGTGGCTGTGGCTACAGATGGAGCACAACCGACATATTTGACGTTGTCAAAACCACCTCTACCTACAGCTTTCATGGAAGAGACAAGTCACGGTAAGATGTAAGTGTATCCAAACAACCTCTGCATCTATAAGAAACAAAACAGAATAAAAAAATTGTTAGACATATAGCAAAAAAATAAAAAATATGAAAATATAATGTTACCATCTTTAATGCTCAAAAGTTAAAACATTGAGTTTAACGGGGGATTAAATGTCGGTGTAAAATTGTTTGTCACCGACATCGAGAGAACTCATCAAAGTCACATAAGCCTATTTTGTTACCTCATTTTAAATATAACTTCAAAATATTTAATTCTTATTGGACATCTTTGTAAAACTAGATTACATGGTCCTTTTGTGTCCCCTTCTCTCAAACATTTTAGGAAAAAGGAACAAAAAACAGATTTGCCAAAAATATTATGATGACCAATTTTAGGAAAAGTGAAGAATTATCTCTCTATTAGCAGAACTACTATTTCTATTATTATGACAAGGTCAGAGATGCAACACGAAAATGAGAAATTTTTAAATCTTTATTTCCTAACAGAAAGACAATGTATCATTGGAGATCTTGTATATATATACTTTGACAACCTGTAAAAATAAATACTTTGATGTGTTCTAAAACGAAAAATACATACTTGGATATCGTTTAAGCTCTGGTTGGACAAGGTCGTAAGGGAAAGGACAAAGCTGTTCCACCCTACATATTGCAACATCCGATGCATCAACCTTAGATCGATACTCATCAAGTTCATAGTAAACCTGCAGGAAAAAGTTGGTTTTTATAGTCAGCAACAGCATTCTTAGAAAATATTAAAACCCTAGTATATTAAATTGAGGGACCAGATATATAGTTAAAAAACATTGTTATAAAATCCACAAGATGAAATAGCACAAAAAACTAGTTAATATGAAGACAGTTGGTTCTAATATGTGACAACCACGCACCTTTCCGGAGCAGAGTACTAAACGTCTAATACCCTCCTCGACATTGGAGTGGTTGTTACGGTCTTGTATGAGGTGCTTAAATCTGGTTCCCTATTTGTAAAAACCAGGGTGTCCTTGGACATCGTCAAACTCTGATAGATTTGATCTGCAAGCCTTGCTACGAAGCAGGTTCTTAGGGGACATTACAATGAGAGGTTTACGGAATTCTCTATCTATCTGCAAATAAAGGTTAATATCCCTTAAAATTTTATTTTCAATTTTTGTAAGGAAAATGCTTTTTATCATGAACCCTTGTCTCACGAAGGTTTATGATTGGTCAGCTTCTAGGCCATCAGTCTCATGTTTTCTGTTAAATACCAAACTGACCAATGAAGGGAAAACACGTATTGATTCGTGAAGTTTAACCTTCGTACAAAACAGCATAACTCTTTTTTAATAGGGAGAGGAGAATATTATTATTTATATTATCATATATTTACCTGGAGGGAGGACACTAGGCCATACATTCCACAATAAAGATTTAAACCTTGTCGCTTTTAAGTTACAAAGGTGGCAGATGCTATGATGTGGACTAAAGCTTAAAAGTCTTTCGAAATTTTAACGATGATTAGCGATATTCTTTAGAAGTTAACAATCTTCCTAGTGTTCATAGCTAAGACAATGACTCAAACAATGTCAATTTAATTAAAATGAGGGGAAATGAATGTTTCCCTAAACATATAACTCTTCGAACCAATACCAATCAAGTCGTCGTCTCAATTGTAAAGACGAGGAAAGTGGTTAACTTATATTTTTGAAGAATGCCGCCAAACATCATTAGAGACTTAGATGCTTATAAACATCGCACTAGCACCTACAGGTACAACACATAAATTAACTTTTTACTAATGATACTTTCATGAATAGCCGCACAACAACTGCCAAGGAAGTCTACCATTTCTAATGATGTGCCAAGTGGCAACACATCATTGGAATGTTCACACAAAACTGATTAGCTCCTAATTAGTTGTATCCCAGATTTGTAACTTAATGTGTTTGCCAACATGATCAATGGTTCTCACCTTACAATCAATTCTGCCAATTCTGGTGGTGATAAAACTGGTTGCGAAGGAACCATTAGAAAATTGCAAAAGTAGACAACTCTTCCCCACACCTTAAATAGTGAGTCAGAAAATTATTTTAGAAATTAAATAAAGATAAAAATAAAGTCAAATATTACAAGAAAAAGCAAACAAAACCCCACGATTTTAAACCATAATACATATGCTCACTTTCTCTCACACGCATGAGTACAATAACAGAAACATATATAGATATGTATTATTTGTATATCTGGGAGAGTATGCTCATATTATTTTACATTTTGGAGACACCACCATGATACTAGAATCTTGCCCGACTCACATAATGCTATGCACACTATATCAATCTGCCTTCTTCTTTTTTTTTTTAAGCATTCCAGAA
>JBBPBS010000629.1:4903222-4934914 GCA_037974835.1 Cicer judaicum | reverse complement strand
CATGAGTACAATAACAGAAACATATATAGATATGTATTATTTGTATATCTGGGAGAGTATGCTCATATTATTTTACATTTTGGAGACACCACCATGATACTAGAATCTTGCCCGACTCACATAATGCTATGCACACTATATCAATCTGCCTTCTTCTTTTTTTTTTTAAGCATTCCAGAAATAAAAAAGTTTCTAAAATTCAAAAATAACTAACAACTAATTAAAATTTCAGAACATTCAAGAGTAAAGAATAAGTAGTTTTAGGTTGATAACCAATAGAAATACATTATATTACTACATAAAACCACTTTGTAACCAAATTGTAAAAGTATATGTCTAATATTTGATTCTCATTGCACTGCACTATGAGGATAAAACTAATTTACACTAATAGCGACTAATGAATATTCATGGTTCAACAACAAAATATTGCCCCGCTAGAATGGGTTGGTTACACTTACATGCAAAAACAATGTCATTGGTCCCCATGAAAAACTGAATTTTCAATAAAATTATTAAGAGTAAGTTATTTTTCAATAACTTCTCCACATTTACACAAACCATCCTTAGCCTTTAGTTTGAGTATGAGCCATTCATCTCACCAATAGTCTCCACAAGAACACAGCCCATCCTTAAAATGGTGAAACCGATTTGCATCCCTTACAATAATCTCCCTTTCAACAAGCTTTGATATAAGCTTTATTGCCGAATGACAGTTTACACAAGCTCGAAGATTCTTCGTTATTCTAAGAGTAGTTCCAGGAGCAGTACTAATAAGCCCGTAAGCAACCGCGATTCTCTCGCTATGAAGACAAAGATTCTCCTCCTTCTCTTCATAATTCAGATCATGCAAAACAGATTCTGTATGTGGAATAAAGCCGACATCTTTTAATCGTCTTTCTAGTCTCTGAAGCTCGTCAAAAATTTCATGAGCTCGCGGATGTGACATGTCTCCTACATAAAATGTGTTTAGCTTCCCATTGATTTCAATAACACTATAACCAAGGTACTTAGTCAATCCTTTCTCCTTCATCAGAACCCGAACATATGCAACGCGATCCCACATTCGAGATGAAGCATAGAGATTCGATAGCTGAACATAGTGCCCTGTATTATATGGATCTAACGAGAAAAGCTTTTCTGCAGCATATTCTCCCATCGTCACACAACGATGAATCTTGCACGCACTTAGAAGTGCTCCCCATACGCTTACACTCGGTTCGATCGGCATTTTTAGAATAAAAACAAAAGCCTGTTCCAAATAACCTGCACGTCCCAAGAGATCAACCACACAAGAATAATGTTCGTTGCGAGGCTTAATTCTGAAACCTCTCATGCAATGGAATAGTTCCCACCCTTGTTTTACAAGACCAGAATGACTGCAAGCTGCGAGAAGGCCAATAAAGGTAACATCATTTGGACACACCCCTGCTTGTTTCATTGCATCGTAAAGACGAATGGCTTCCATACCTTGACCATGCAATCCATATCCCATAATCATGGCACTCCACATAACGACATCTTTATCAGAAGCACAATCGAATACCGAACGAGCAGATTCTACGCTTCCACATTTTGCATACATATCAATAAGAGTTGTATTAACGAAAATGTCGCCTCCATATTCACTCTTTGCGACATAATCATCCATCCATTGTGCTAATTTAAGGGAACCAACTTGTGCACAAGCTAAAATTGCAGACCTTACAGTGATTGAATCTGGTTTAACATTTCTTGAAATCATGCCACGGAATAGATCGACTGCCTCCTCGGCGTGACCGTTCTTCGCATAACCAGATATCATTGCATTCCACATCATCACATTAGGTGTCTTCATTTGATCAAAGAAAGATTTTGCAACTGTCACCTGTCCACATTTTGCATAAAACGCTGTAAGTGAGATAACCAAATCAGGCTCGTCTTCAAGACCCGTTTTGATGACACAACCATGAAGAGATCTTCCTTGCTCCAAGTCATCTACATCGGTATAAGCCTTAAGAACACTTACCACAGAAATCCAATCCAGTTTCACATCAGTACTTCTCATTTGATTGAACATTCTCAATGCTTCCAAAGCTTCCCCATTCTGCGCATATCCGGAAATAATAGCAGTCCATGAAACAATTGTTCTATCGTATAACCTATCAAACACCATTCTTGCCATACCAACGCGGCCGCATTTTGCATACAACACCACAAGACCATTCTGTACAAACAAATGCGACCCAAATCCATAAACGATAATATGTGCATGAACTAAGCAACTTAAACCGAAATCCAAAAGCTCGGTACAAGCTTTAACTACACAAGAAAAAGTGAACCTATCCGGGCACATTCCAACCCATCTCATCCATCTATACATCTCAATAGTGTCCCTAAACATACTATTTCTCGAATAACTTCTAATAATAGCATTCAACATAAAAAAATCCGGGTCAGGAAATTCATCGAACAACTTACGTGCATAAAAAATGTGTCCAAGATTTGAACTTTCATTAACCAATTTGGCCATGACAAACCTATCATGTTGCAATCCTGAGACTATTAACTGGTTATGTATTTGATTAAGGTGTCTAATGTGAGTAGAATTGTCAATAAGAGATGCATAGAAAGAATGTGATTTGAAACAAGGGTCATGGTCAAGAGGAAGAACTAATGAAGAAGAACAAAATTGTTTAATCAACTTTAGGGCTAAGAAAGTGTTTATTTCAAAAGGTGTAATAACCCTTTGGTGTTTGGCGATAAAAGAATGTAAGCAAAAGATCCAAGCCATTTTAATAATTGTAAGCAAATCCTAACATTATATATCTAACATTTGTTCAAACCCTGAAACTTAACACAATTCATTAATATTTATCTTTAATAAAAAACTTTACACACTTCAATAAATTGAAGCATAATTTTTTTATTGATGTGTTGAATATGGTACCTACCCAGTAAAATTTAGAAATGTGATGGTTAAAAGAAGACAACCGCAAAAGGGAGGGACTGTGAGATTTTGTTGTATCAGCTGGTCTGGCTCTGAAAAACAGCTCCGCATTTTTCGTGGTTAATTTAATTTTTTAATGCAATTAACACATCGGTCACATGCTCTATTTATAATGATTTTTGTTTTTTTTTTTTATTTCGTTCACCAAAACAAAATAAGTTTGATATGTGTTTGCTTTGCTTCTTAGTATATTATCCGAACTTAGAAAATAGTAAAATAAATTGAAAAAATGAGTAAATATACGGCGAAACCGGCGGCCACCAAAACAAAATAGAGAAAATCAATTTCATATACTGAGTTATGTACTCTTCTTAGAAAATGATTAATTTAGTTAATTTTAGTGTAAATGACTTGTGCTATGCCCTTGTTAACATTTGCTCTTAAAACTTTTATGTTTTAAAAAGTATATTATTTAAAAACATATTGACTGTATTAAAATAAAGAAATCTGTGTTGATAATAAACATATTTCAATTTATTAATTAGCGAATCACTTTATGGGTATATGTCATGTAAGGGGAATATAATTCCTCCATAAAATATATATATAATATTCATTTATTTTTATCACATGCTCTTTATTATATAAATGGTTTAAAAATTGAATAAATATAAACCGTGTTTTGGGTCGGATTGAAATGTTGAGGCCTTATATGGGCTCTGAGGCTGAGTAGAATAAGGTAGCCCATATTGTAGTTATACCTTTTATAGAAACATCCTAATCAATTTATATGAAATTTTATGTATTTAATCATTTAATATAATATGACGATATTCAATCATTGAATAGGTAAAATTTAATATTTGTAGTGAGGTATCCTTAAGGTAACTTATTTGGGGGACAACTTTTTATCTTTTTGTTTAGTCTTAATATCATTGTTATATAGTTAACATTTTAAATCAAACAATGAATAATTATTCTTGTGATGGTCAATCTTATTTTTATTTTTATTTTTGTTATATATATATATATATATATATATATATAAATCAAACAAACTCTATATCTAAAAACAATAGCAAAAATGGGCAACCATTTTTGGTGGTCCATCATGCACTAAACTCATTCAAGTTAGTAGCAATTGAAGTTTGAACTCTTGAATTATGTTAGAGTTGGGGAATCAATTATTAGTTGACAATGGAAGGACCTTTGGTGGAAGAGGCAACTTATGGTTGGATGTTTCAATGTGTTCAAGCAAGTGTGAGTACTATAGTAGAATGGATAAGTTCTCTTCGGTCTAACATATAAAAATGATTTCTTTATGAACCACCTAAAATGATGATCCATATTACCAACAAACAACCTTATGTATAATATTTTTTGAAAAACTTATTTGTTTGTTTTGTATAATGTTCTTTTCAGTTTTTTTATTGTTATTTTTATTTCCATATCATTTTCATATAATAATTAATTTTACACTTCAAGATCAATTCAACAAGGTTGAATAGTTTACGCTTCAAAACAATATCTTCTTTACAAGCAAAAACGTTGGTAGCGTAATTTAGCAAGTTGGAAGTTAAACAAGGCCATATGATGTTAATTTTGGTTATGTTAAATAATTTTGGGAGGATATTCAAGCAATTTTTTTGAAATTTGTGCATGAGTCTCACGAGAATGGAAGATTGGTGAAAGGTACAAATTGCACTTTTATACCTTTAATTCCAAATAAAGATAATCCCTAAAATTTATCACATTTTAGGCTTATATATTTTAGTTGGTTGTAATTATAAAGTTATATATATATATATATATATATATATGAAGTGTTAACTAATAGATTGCGACAAGTGATTGGTTATCTCATATATGAATCTCAACTATTTGGTGTTAAAGGAAGACATAATTTGGAAGAGAACCATTATCACCTTCTTATTTCTTTTAGTAGTTGATGGCTTGAATCAGGGGCGAATCTTAGTTATGATAAAGGGAGACCATGGACGCTCCAAAATTTTCTTCTTCGATAAAAATAGGTATACCTACAATAATATTTATCTATAATATATGGTATAAACAACCAATGTCTCGCTAATAATATTAAATTGTGGAGTAGCTTAGTGGTAATATATATTTTCATAAACCTCTTTATAGTTATCGGTATAAAATATTTATGTGTTATTATTACTCTATTTTATTTATTTTTTTATTATAATTATTATTATATACATATCCAAAATAATAATAATAATAATAACCAAAAAAAGAGGTGAGATGTTTGTTTACATATTGTATCTTCTTATTTTGTTTTAAAGTAAAGAAAAAGCGATTTTTATTAGAAAACAACGTGACACGGCGGTATTTGAATGAAATAAAATGGATGCGATTGTGAAACAACATCTTAAAGGATTTGTTCGTGCGTTGTCGGATCTGTCACGACACAGATACCACCAATGATTGGTGGTGAGTGATGTGGCGTGGAGACCGAGGATGAATTTCATCTGGCGCAGCGACCATTAATTCTAATACTAATGGAAAAACTATTTATTTGTTGTTATGATTTTTTTTTTTAATTATTTGATAAAGACGTGATATGAATTTTTTGTTATATGAAATTTGTTTTCTTAGTGATTGGTTTACAAACATCAATTAGTTATATTTTTTTAGTATTTTTTGTTGCAAAGAAAATAATTTTAGGAACATATAACTTTAGAAAAATGAAAGCTTAATATATTAGTTTATTTTTTTGCATAAACAGAAAAAGAAAAGAAAAACAAGAACATTTTTTAAAGGGATGCAATCCAAAGACTTATAAAAAGAAAATTAGAGAAATAATAAGAAAGTGATGTCTTACTACTGAATTGGTTTTGTTGGGCTGATTTTCCCAAGACTACATTTTAACTATAATATTTATTACAAAAAGACTGTAAAAATAAAAATTGGTTTAGATAAAATCTTAAAAGTTTTATAAACCAATTATATTAATTGTAAGCTACATATAATGTTTGAATAGTAAATTATTAATACATAATACACTAAATCTCTTCATTAACACTCTCTTCAGATAATGGTTTCCTTCTTTATTATTCAGTCTAACATTTAGAAGAAAATATTTTATACACGATAACTTTCTTCCTAACTTTTCACAATACCCTAAATAAAAGGAGACTCATAATTTATCTAGATGTAGTTTTCTCTAAATATAAAGATGGAGATATAATATTCTAAAGATATACATATTTAATAAAATTATAGATGTTTCAACCCATATTTGATCTTATCCTCATACTACACCCCCTCTTATAGGATATTCAGACAAAAAGAGACCTAAGCTTCTCAAAGTTGTCTCTTACTACTAATTTGTACTCAAGATTCTTGTAAGAGAGGAAGACATTTGAATCTAAGGTTTACACGTTTTGATCTTAAAATGAACCATGTGAATCATCTTGTTGTTGATTGTAACTCACACATGTAATGAATATAAAATTTATTAACTTTTCAACATTGTACTTGAGTCGTCCATATTATTATGAAGATCTGTAAGTCTTTCTAAGAGTACTAAGAAAATGATCATTTAAGAAGATGAAAATTTAACAAAGAATGAGAGAAAGAACTAGTTTTTCTAAGAGGCTTCAACTTGAAAATGTTTAAATGTAAAAAGATTTTGGCGAAGAGAGGAGATTGGTTTTTGAAAAACATTTGCTACATGAGGACATTTAAATAGGCAAGGTAAAGATATAAACCAATACATGGTTTTATCCAACGGTAAATACTTTACCAAATTTTTACAAAAAAATAACTCATCATAAACTACATTTATAAAGATATTTGACATATCAAGTCTGAAATATCAAATAAAATATAGTGGGGATTTTCTAAATTGTATTGAAAAATGCAAAGATTTCATAAAGTAACTTGTAAAGATATACACATATAAATAATCTATAAGAACCAAGACACAAAATCTTTGTATAAGAAAGACGATATGTAATATCAATACTAAAGCTACAACACACAACAAGAATAAGACTAGTAAAGAAAAAGATATGTTGTTGACTACACAAGCAAACAAGACAAAATCAATTAAGTATTTAAATTAATTTTCTATTATAATAAATTACAGAGTCCCTAATCAATGATAGACGATGAGAATCAACAACTTTTGTCCCTACTCTTTATTCGAGAGTACAGAGTTGTAGTTTAAATGATCTTTTAACTAGATGCGAAGTTTAACTTAATTATGTGTTATCCTCTACTTTTGTGCTTTGACTTCACAATAATATTTCCCAAACGAGTCTGAACCACTTTATACCAGAGGTAAACAAATTCTCTTGAACAAATAATTGAACAATTTAAGACTTTCTAATTTGAGGATTGCCAAAGTAGCTCATCGAAGAATCTGATTTTTCTTGAAGCATTGACCGAACGATAAAGATATATGTACTTGATTATACACTTAAATTATCTAGTAGAAGAGCTAGATGGTAATTAGATAATGATCTTCCAAGAGAAAATTTGGTCATTTACTTGTCGTGCAATCTTATTAAAAAAAATTATAATTCAAAACCCCTTTTGATATGTTGTTTGACATGAATCACATCAGATCAAGAGATTTGAACGACTAGAGGTACGAAGCTTTGGAGGTTTCACGTCACGTGATGAAAATGCTTCTTCCAGATGATAGACGACCAAATGGTTAATAGTGCTTTAGTTTATCAACTCAGTTAACAAACACATGATTGGTATTCATATTAAATTTTACCAAAGACACAAGTGTGTATCCTATAATATTTACTTTGGCGATATACTCCAACATTCCAGCATTCAACTTTTTTAATTGATCTATTAAGTGCAGACTGTCATATATGAGAACTTCTTCTAACAAGGTAATTGCTCATCAAACACACAATATAGTTTACTGAAGTTTCAATAAACCTCTCCCAATTTTAGTTAGAAGAAAATGTTGCAATGCTTCGTCATTTTACTACGATTTTGCACCAACCTTTTTGTTGTTAATCTAAAGCTTCTTTACAACATTAAACGTGTTTCACTTTTAGTCTCTTAATTCTCCTCATTGCTTAGCTTACTCTTCTTTATTGAAGCATTTAAGTTTTACCAGGTTAGTCATTGAATAATTTAAAAAATGCAAACAAAAGTTTTGATAAAAATTGATAAAAGTAAAATTAATAGAAACTTTTCAAAGTCCATCTATGTAGATAATTAATTTTCAATTGAATTTCTAATTACAATATAGATTGAACACACGTTGAAAAGTAACTTAGGTAAACTAGAATACAGTTTTACGTACATAATGGAACTAAAACTTTTTATAGTGTTCAATGAACACATCTATGTTACTTCTCCATTTCAGTTCTTCTCTTTAAGTGTTTTATGAATCTCAATAACATGATTCTAATTTACAATTTAAAATATTATTGAAGAGTGATTGTCCAAACTCCAAAAATATATTTAACACGAGTAACCAAATTTAAAAATTTTAAATTTTAAAATTGACTATTGTTATAAGACAAAATTGTCATTAAAAATAGATTATTTACTAATACATTTTATCTATTGCCTAATAGCAATTTCACACTTTAACAAACTATTTTTGTCAATCCGTGGTTTTGAAGGAAAAAGAAATAAAACAAATTTTTGATTTAAAATTCAAAACGGTTTGAAGGATTTAACCAAAAACACAATACAAATCAAATCATTGAACTATTTTTTCAATAGCAAAGAATCTTTACTCTTACATGATAAAATGCTCAATCAAGAGGTTTGTTACTAATTAAAGATGATGGAAAAACTCAACAAGGGGATTTGAATTGTGTTTTTCCATTTTTAAAAATATTTCCTTTTACATACTTAGTTGTGTTCTTTATCAAAACATCTCGCTATTATTATAAACCATCTTAAATATTAGTAGAAGATGAATCATAAAGAACTAGTCAAATTAAAGAGATGAGATAGAAGGGCACAAGTATTTTTATATTAGTTCACGATAAATTGATGTTAAATCTAGTCTTCTCTTATCAGATAGATTTTGCCTCAGTACAATTGATGATTTAATCCAATAGCAAACAAGTATTCTTTACTTTTCATGTTCAGGCTTGAGTATTCTTCTTCTGACTCTCTAGGTTATACCACTAAAATTTTTCTAGTCTTCACAACATTATGAAAAATTGTCATTCAGGATTACAATACTTTTATACCTTTTTTCGTACCTCTTATGAGTTAAAAAGTTGTTTCCATAATCGGATTTACGTACATTAATTCAAGTATGTGTTGGAATTGACACGTAATCTTTATAAGGATTTTTACTCTCATTGATAGGATAGTACAATTCAATCTTATATCAATTCACGTGTATAAAACTACTTGATTAATTTACACTAATTTCTAATAATTATCACTAGAGAGGCTTTTTCACTAAATCCTTCTTTTAATGTGTTCAAGCCTTTTTTTAAGTTATCATAGCAAATTCCTCTGGATTCAACAAGCTCTTTCAAGCCTTCGACGAAAAACTTGGGTAGTAAAACTACAAGAATATATTTCTTTGTTAACCCATGAAATACCATGGGGATAGAAGAGAAGAAAGAAAAAAACTTGTCTCATATGGTAAGGTGCGATTTAAAATGGAAAGAAAAAATATTTCATATATTCCACTTATAGTCGTATGAGACTTCTAGTTTTGAAACTTTTGACGTATTCTAAAGTATCCATCACTGAACTTCATTTGAACCCTAACTTTGAACTAAATCTTTTTACTCATTCCTCAAAGCTCACGACCACTCTCTTTCCTTTTTCTCTTTTTCTCTCGGCCTTTTCTTCTCTCCATCTCTAATATTTATATGTTTTCTCTCTTAGTCTAATAGAAAAAGGGAATGAATAATTAAAGGGGTGGTGAGTGCATGTGATGTTATAGGAGAAATTTGAGTTGGTTGAGTATGTATATATTTTTGTGTTATAATCAAAAGAGATGGGAGAGTGATTGATTCAAGTTCATGAGTGAAGTTTCAACTTCAGTGGATTATGAGACAAAATAGTACATGACATACTTTTGTATTGTACGATATTTGATAGGTAATAGAAAACACACAAAAAGTAATGTAAAATTTACTATAATATTCTTTATGATTTGTCTAAACATGTATGCCCATGAATATTAATAGGGGAGAGAGAAGGAGAGAGAAGAGCTAGAAAAGAGAGATGTTGAGATGAAATAGAGTAAAAGTGAAAGAAAATATAGAGATAGATAAATGGATAGATCAAATGGTAGAGAAAGATAGAGATAAGAGATAGAGAGTCAATCACAAAGAGACATGGGAGAAAGAAATCAAGAGATGAGATAGAGCAATAGAGAAGGGGTGCGAGAGATACAGAGATATGAGAGAGAGCAATTGAGAGAAAATAGAGGAGTGAGTGAGATAAGAGATTAAGGCGAAAATGTGTTTTTCTAGAAGAAAATAAAAGAGAATTTTGGTATTTTAGGTCAAAAAGACCAAAAGTTGTTCCATGGTTGAGCTAGGGACAAAAATTACAATTTTTGTCGAGTCCGTTATGAAGAGTGAAAAACACAAGAAATGAGAGTTTGAATTGTATTTTGTTAAAGTAAAAATATTTTTCTCAAAAAAGATACTTATTGAAAAGCATAATAAATCGATAGAAAGTAAAGAGATAGAGAAGATAGTTAAGTTCAATTCCTTCACAATTAAGGATTTAATTAACTGAATCTATTGATGTGTCACAAATCAACTGGAATAGCTACTAGTCAAACTAATTGTATTCAACTTTTCTCAACCTTCAAAGTTAATATAGTCAATTAGTTGAAGACAACAACCAACAAGTTTTCTACTGATACTCCAAACAAAATAAATCTTTTTATAAAACCTTAAGGAATTAATATGGATACTTATATAGTGATAATGAAATCTTTGAGAGAAAAATGACAGTAAATTAACTTTTAGGATTGGGGTTGTTACAGTTTTTAATGAAACTTTGTTTTGTTTTTTTTTTTTTTCATAATGAAAATCACATTTAAAAAAAAAACTAAAAAATAAATCAATAATGAATTATAATTTAGATATGTACAAACAGATGAAAACGCTTAAGAGTGATTTTTTTTAAAGGTAACAAAGGAGCCCTTATTAAAAAGCCATCGTTACATAAAGAAAGTGGAAATGAGTGCCACACAAGCCATAAATAGAAAAATTAAAAACAATAACCAAGGAGTGCTGGTAGTTGTAGAAAAATACATAAAATTTGGAACGTTGCGCCTTGGATTGCTTGTAGTTGGAAAAAAAAACCCTAAAATTTGGATCGAAATTTTTTTTATTTTTTTTAAGGGTTTTATTATTCTCAACATTTGGTTGATTTTTTATATGCCAATCAATCAATAAATAAGTTGTCTTATTGGATATTTGATGGATGTTGTGATTAAAATATTTTATGTAGTTTTATTTTGAATACCTATTGTTTGTGACATTTTTTAACATGTTTAGGATGATCAACTTTGACATGTTTTAATCAATTGACTAGTAATTGATTATCATTAATTGGTCGAACTATAATTGAAAATAAAATTCTTATACGATGAAACATAGATACTATTAATCTTTCAAACAATTTAATCTTTATATTATTATATTTTATCTATTCTTTATATATATTTTTTATATGATCACTTAAAGAATTAATTTAAAGAAATAAATATTACATTGAATGTTCAAAATTTATTAATAATTTTAGAAGAAAAATTGATAATTAGGGGGACAAATAAAGATTTATATAAAATTAGGATTTATGAAAGTTATAAGTGAAACCATCTTCTCAACATTGGATTTTCACTTTTGTGTTTTTAGTCTCAATTTAATTCTTACTCTTTCATTACTGTGAACCAACCATAATTTTGATTAGTCTAAATATTATTAAGTCTTTATTTGTACTGCTTAGCAAACTCTTACCCTTACAAATTTTGAGTAACAATAAGACTTCACAATTTTGTCCTTAGTAAAAAAGGTTTCAACATATAAAAGGGTGTGTATTGTTTATAAACTATGATTAGCCTTGAATATTAAACAATGTGAGAATTTTTGGTGTATAAAAAAAATATTCTCCCATTCGAAGCTAAGGGTCAGCCTTTGACATAGGTTCCACCCTTAATAAGTTCGCCAAATTAATGTGACCTTAAGCCACATTTCTAATATATTATCAGCTTTGAGTCATGTACGTAAGAGTTCACAATTTTACCTTTAGTGAAAGACATAAATGATTCAATGAATAAAGTGACGTAGATATTATTATAAACTATCATTTACTTTGATTCTTCTATGTATCAAAATTGTAATGAAATGTTCAATTTCTTTTGAGAAATAAAAAAGATGTTTATTATATGTTTATATATAGGAAAAGGAGCTAGTAATTAATAGAACATCAAAGGTAAATTGTAGTAATTAAGAGAACAGTCAACATTCTGGCACAACTCATTTCTTTTTATAGGCAAGTGATCTTTGGAAATCAATATTAGTACATTTCAATTCATTGCCAATACTTAAAAAAGAAAATGTCGATTTGGATCTCAACTTGAGAGGTTTGTATGCATCCTTTGATTATGAATCCATTTTCTAAAAGATTTAGCTTTTGAGCTTTGGTAGTCCACAAGATCCTTTTGATGACCTATGTTTAAAACATATTTACATGATATGATCAATCTTATGGCACCATAAATTTATTGAGGTAAATAAGAAAAATAAATAAAATAAAACCATGAGGGGACATAAACCAAAATTCATGCAAAATAAACAAGAATTTAAATTTAAATTTAAAATTAAATATTCTATTCTTTCTCAAGTTATACTTATTTAGACATAACCCACTTTGAAATTAGAATCATCTGTTTTAGGGAGAAACTCATTCTCTAAGTCGTCATACCCATCTCCTCAAAGTTTACTTGAGATAAATTAACGGAGGTAGATGAAGAGAAGTAATTGATGGAGATGATCCAACTTCCTTTTCGAGTAATTTTTGCAGCAGTTACATGTGACATTAGTTTTACTTTTGAAGCAATTCTTAATTATTTGTCAAACTAGTTAATGGAGGACGAAAATTGCTATGAGTGAATCAAATTGGGTTTGACTATGTTGTTGAAGAACCTAAATGCAATTTATCCTCAATGTTTGAAAATATTTGGATTCCAGTGTCAGTTTCTATTGCTAAAGATAAATGTTAGTTTTTTTTCTTGTCTGGTAATGTAGTTTTTTTTCTTCATCCTGTTAAGAAATGCTGTTGCCTGCTATACAGAAAAACTGTATTTTATAAATTTTGATAACAATATATTGTATTGTGTGACATTTGTGTAATTCAGTTTACCTTCAAATCATGTTGAACTAGTATGTTCAATTTAAATTTCAAAAGATAGAACAAACAACAAACTGCACTCAAAAGATAAAACAAACAAAAAGACCAACATCACATAATGAAGTCACAACTCACAACTATATTCCATTCTCAAGTAAAATGTGCCAAGTAGGCAAGTACCATAAAAAAACATGACTATATATAACGATTTATATATAACTTGTAAGTTTCCAATTTCAATCCGTTCATTTTGTTTTTCTAATCCAGCTCAAAACCACACTACCAGTTCTTTTCTTTACAGCTAATCACATTCGTCACAAGTAACACGGAGGGTCAACCTTCCATGCCGTAGTCGCCTGCAGGCTGGTATAAGTTGAAGCTCTCAGATGCTTCTATTTTTCCAGTAAGATAGTCGTTACTCCCTGCAAAAATTAATATGCCATGCAACAAAAGTCTTGATTGTCACCAAGTAAAAGTAGAAAGTAATTTTTACAGACACAAGCTAGATTACCAGACTCCATGTTCTAGTTAAATTGAATCCCCAAAAGGAAAAAATAACATTCATCAAAATGGAATATGCCATGTCATCTAAACATGGATAAAAATGTGTGGTTTACACAACTATGTTAATGAAAATTATAGCAAGAAGACCTATAAATAATGATATAATACGTGGGGAAAATGCTCAAATGTATGAAACTAATAATAAAAATACTTCTACATTGTTAGACAGGGAAGGAAATTCTCCTACAATTACTGTTTCTTTTGTTTACTTTTCATCATTTTAAAGTGTTGAGGACTGTTGGTAGGAACAAAGGGAATTTTTCTTACAGTTTCACTTTCTTTTGTTTACTTCATCCTTTCGAAGTGTTCTGAGTTAAGGGGTGTTTGAGAAAAAAAAATTAGAGCAGACTGATAGTATGATATAATCACTTAAATAATAAAGACCCCTAAGTATCTCTCATAAATTAAATTTAGTGAACAATTATAAAAAAAGAAACACTAAATCTTTTGCAATACCTTATTTTATTTTTTTTAAATAGTAGCTTCTTGTAATGTCTCAATATTTTCATAAGCTCATTCATTTTAACTTTTCCAAAAGATATTCAAAAGTTTATAAAAACTTTTTTGTCTGTTAAAAACCATGAACATATTTTAATTGAGAAGTTCTGATAAGTTAGAAACTAATCTAAATTGGGTCAAGGTTCATAACAAGCAGTGTTGTCGATGACCGTGGAAGGCCACAAATCCTCCATATAAACACAAATCCTCCTTCACAAATTGCCTATGACGATTGTAAAAATTCTGCCATGGCTGCACCATGGCCACCATTTAACAACAGACTCCACATTAACATGTCAGTATCTGACACCTATACAACACCCACACATGTAGTTTCATTCAATTTCTTTCATTTTTCAAATTATTATTCATGTCAGTGTATGTTCGGTAGATGTGTCTATGTCATTGCTTCTCGAGAATGGTATAATTTAGCTTACCAGAACTAACTTCTATAATCACATTCTTAAAATACTAATCATACATACAAACATCGAAACATGTTAAAGAAGAAGGCACAATATAAGTAAGCAACATACTCGAGTTTGATAGCATCCCATCAAAATCAGGCTCATGATCAAAGTTTCTAGCAGGTCGCAAACTGTCATCCAATTCAGGATCGAAGTACTGCAAATCAGAGCACACTTGAGGGTTTTGGAAGCTCAAATTTTCAGCCGGCTGAGGCGCAACAAACTCATCCAGTATAGTCTTCTTATCTTTGGAATCAACCTCATTCTCCACTTCTGATTCAGCATTAACGCTACTAGGCGCTGCACTCTGCTGCTTTCTCTTTGACCTAGCGCGCCTATTCTGAAACCAATTATATACATTGGTCTCAGAAATCTGACCGTGCTTGCTTAAATCCGCAGTTATCTCCTTTATCTTTTCCTTGCTCGGAGTTCCTGTTCCAGCTTCAAATATTCGCTCTAGAATTTGAAGTTGCAAAGGTGTTGGTGTCCAACGCTGCCTTGAACTTATTTTGTGTCCACCAGAACCCATCAATTGGTCACAATACATACCTCCCAGCCTAGCCCCTGACAATCAAAACAAAACAAAACACCAATTTATATTTCTTCATTAATTGTTGATCATAACTTATGGAATCTAATTAAATAAATATTTCAGAGAGAGGGCAACCTTGGCCCGCAACAATAAGGTTAAAACTTTGTTAAGAGTTAAAGGGACTACCAAGCGTAAATTAGTTTTACACTTTGACATTCAATAAAAACTCACTACTTTGTCACTGTATAATCAATTTCATTATAAAATTGAGATGACGTGGCAAAACAATGGACTTTCAGTACATGTTAGTGTAAAACTAATTTGAAACTGAATTCTGGTAGAGAGTACTTCCTCCATATTTCTAATGTATTTTAAGATTATTTACACACACAAAAAAGCTCAAATGTACTTTTGGCCCCCAATTTTAACGGAATCAAGATTTTAGTCCCTCCATGTGTAAATTGAGGATTTTACTCCCTAGTTTCACAAGTTTTGGATTTTTTCTCCACAGCTCTTTCCAGCTTGTTTTTTATAAAGTGTATTAATGATGTGGAATTACATTAGATGGTGTGGCATTGATGATGATTTGCATAAAAAATCCGGTTACAATCTTTTCTTTTTTAGTTTTATCAGTCAGATGTAAATCTATTCTTCTAAAATCCACTATATGTGGTCCATATCAGCAATTGTCACACAATCAAATCAAATGTAACTCTACGTCAATAATAAGTATAACACATAAAAGATAAGCTTCAAACTGGATTGTAGGAAATATTACCAAAACTTGTGAAACATGGGACTAATATCCTGAATTGATAAACGGTGGACTAAAATCTTGAATTTAGCGGTGGAACTAAAATTTTGTTTCAGTGAAAAATCATAAATTCTTTTATAAAATTATTTACTATATCCTATGATAGTTTATTATGATATTATTTACTAATGTGGAGAGAAAATAGGGGCTATAATATTATTTATTCCACTTACTTCTCTTTCTAACAAATAATAAAGAACTTTCTTTACAAAACAATAATAATATTTGGTACAATAAAAAACAATAATTAAAATGACTTAAAATAGAAACAAAAAATTCCTAAAAAATTGACAAGGAACAGACGGAGTAAATAACAGTAACAACAACTATAAGGAGTGTGATTAAATGAATATTAACAAACTTACCAGTAAGATCTTGATGAGTAGAGAGGGTTTTATGCATTTCAATAAGCTGTTCACAAATAGTTGCGTAAACAGCAATTTGTTTCCGAAGCGTTTCAAGTTGTTCATCAGTCATGACCTTCACATACATCATTTCAACATTCGCTGTGTTCTGATGATTCCATCGCTGTTTCTGCCACTCCATCAAGTTCACCATCACTTTCACTCTCTGTAAAATCATCACATTTTTTTCATCTTTTATATTTATTATTATTATACAAAACAGAAGAAGAACCCTAAATACGATTTTGTGCGAAAAATTAAATAAATATAAAAAATAAAAAAAGAGGAAAGTATTCTGACAATAGAAACCGTTGGTTGGTGTCAGTGCGTGTGTTTGCAGTGGGTAGCAGCAACTGTATTGTGTGTCTGAGTCGAAAAATAAGGAGTGGTAGGGTTTCTTATATTGTGAACTCTTTGGGTATATTATTGTCCAATTAGTTTTATTATTTTGTCAAACTTTTACAAAGTAAGTGCTAGGTTTTTGTAAAAAAAAAAACATATATCAAATTTTAGATTTAAATATAATTTTGATATTTTAATTTTAATTTTTATATTGTATTCATTTTTTTGTTAATTTTTATTTTTTATTGATGTATTTTAATCTTTTTCTAATCTCAACAAAAATTATAGTAATTTTAATGTGTAGTAATTCTATTAAACCTCTCGATTAAACATTAACATATTAATTTTTATTATTCTTTCTTTTTTACTAATAATATATATTATTTCTAAAAACAACTATTTATTTAATTATTTAAAAAATTTATTATTTCTATCTAATTTATATATTATTAGTAACATGAATGTGTATTTTATAGTGAAAATAGATTAAATTGAATTAGATTTTGTAAAATTTAAGTATGAGATATTTTGAAAATTGACAAAACTTAAAACCTTGTTTAAAAAACTATATTAATATTTTTTTTAACCAAAATTTATACAAAAAAAAATGATATATTTTTATTTTTTAAATAAATTAACAAATTAATATATTAATAAAATTAAGTTTCAATATGTGAAAAATAAACGTAAGTTGGTATGTTTAAATCACATAAAATATTACATTTTCTCAGTATATATCCTATTATGTAGTGAAGAATTAGTAAACTGCATTAATTTTATATATAGATATTATAGCAATTTATTTTGGGTAGAATGAAACTATTAATTTTACTAGAGTATATAAGTATCATAAGTACAAAATAAATATCATACCACGATTAAGAAGAGAACTTTAAACTATAACATTATTAACATAAATACATCAAATTTAAAAGATTAATTTCATACATTACATGTATATTAGGCTATGGAAAATGAAACGTATGAGTTTATAAAGTTATTATGCACATCTATTGGAAGATGAAATACGAGTGTTTATGGTTTTGATCTCTCAACTATATCCTTATACATGCAATAATAGTCTCGTATATGCAATATATGAATTTAATCTTTTAAATTTGATATTTTTTTTCTTGAATTTGATGTATTTTGTTTCATATTATTAATATGATTTACTATTTTTAATTATAATTATTTTTATTTATTATATCCAAAAAAAATAATAAGAGAAACTAGTTAGCAAAATAGATAAAGTGACTAATTTATCTATTTATAATAAAATAAATTTATCTATAAAATACTATATTGTTAAAATAATATAATACATATTTAGTATGTCACGTCTAATTAATTGTATTTTTGTCCTTAAATTTAATGTATTTTATTTTATTAATAATATTTTGATTTTTTAAATATTTTAATTATTTTTAATTTATCATATAATAAATAACTTAATTATTAAAAGATGGAAAACAAAAAATTCTAGGTCACTACATGGTCGCATCCCATGATTCGACCTAGGCTTAAAACAAAAATTTCTTCATAAAGTCGCATGCACAGGGAACACTAAAAAAATAGAACAATTTAATATTTTATATTTAAAGTAGTACAATTTGATATAAAATTTTAAAAACTAGCATATTAATATAAAAAATACTTAAAATTCAAGTTGATCTAATGAATTTAAAAATAGTTAACTTAATTTATCGTTAATACACATTGGTCTTCTCTAAATCTAACCATCATTCGGTTGTTACTCATTCCTTGATCAAATATTAACATACTAATATTTATCATTTCTTTCTTTTTTACTAATAATATATACTATTTCTAAAAACCACAATTTAGTTAACTATTTAAAATTTTAGTTATTTCTATCTAATTCATATAGGTTAAATCGAGTTAGATTTTGTAAAACTTGAGTATGAGATATTTTGAATATTGACAAAACTTAAAACCTTGTTTAAAAGTCTATATCGGTATTTGTTTTAACTAAAATTTATATTACTAGTAAAAGTGGTGTATTTTTATTTTTTAAATAGACAAATAAGTTAAAATATGTTAACAAAGTTAAGTTCTAATATGTCAAAAGTAGACGTAGGTTCGTATGCTTAAATTATAGATACATGATAGCAGTAAACTTAAGTTTGGGGAGTAGCAATTTGATTTGAGTACAATGAGAGTACTAATTCTACTTAGGGATGACAATAAAATCCGCATCTGCGGGTACCCACCTGAACCCGCTTGATTTGGGCGGAGAAAACCCGCTTTAATTGGGTGTGGGTCTAAATTTTCCTGACATTAAAATTCGGGGGTGGGTTTGGGGTGATGATATTCACCCACCCCCGCACCTGAATCCGCCCCGCAAGTATTATTATTGTAATTTTTAAATTATATATATATATATATATATATATATTTAATACTTTTTAAAATATTTAATAATAATTATTTTATTATAAATATGACTTTTAAATTTATAATTTTATATATATGAGTGGGTGCGGGTGGGAAAACTTGAGACCAATTGCAGGCAGAGATGGGTGCCTAAATTTTACACCCGCTATGAAACGGGGGCGGATACGGTTTTCCCGATTAGTCGGGTGCGGGTGTGAAAGAGGCAAAATCCGCTCCTGCTCCGCCCCGTTGCCATGCCTAATTTTCTACTAGAGAGCTATATATGTATCAAAAGTACTAAATAAATATCATACCGCGATCGAGAACATAACTTTAAACTATAAAATTTATTTGCATAACTATATCATAGAAAAGGGGCATTTGTAACAACTATATATAACTCCTTCAATTAATATTGATTAGGCCACAAAAATGCTCCAATTGCAAAGCATCTCTCCTCATCAAGATTATCTTTAAAACTTAATCCATATTGTTCAAGAAGCACATCCACCTTCCATTCTTCCATCCTCTCATAATCAAATTTGATGTAACGCGCATAGTGAAGAGACATTTGAAAATTACTATAACAAGAAGGGTAATTTAAATTTTCATCAGCAAAACACTTTTTCTTGACCTCTCCATTTGAGTAACCTTCAATTTTCTCGTTTGTAGGGTACCCTAAAACATGGCAAGCTGAATGGAGAAGCCATCTAAGTGACATGCCTCTTAGTTTCTTTATTCCTGTGAGAAACAAATTAAAATTGGAAGAGGTAATTAAACTATAATTGTGAATAACTTCAAAAATACGATATATACTACAAAGTTTGTACGGTGTAGATTTTTATTTTATTTTATATGGGGTGCTGTGAAATTTAATTCAATTGTTATTTTATTTTTTGATAAAGAATTCGGTTGTTATTTTGACTATTCAGAGTTATGAGGAGAGAGAATAATATTTAAAATATGTCATATGATAAAATACTTAACATCCATAAAATTAAAACAAAACACATTAAAATCTTAACTTTCAATTTCATACATTTTTCATATTTGTAATAAATAAATCATTATTGTATCTAGATAGTTGTACATCATGAAACTGTATGTCAGATTATTTAAAAAATATCAAATCATTATCTTTTTAATTCAAAAATATGATAAAGGAATCAAAATTGTCAACTTTTAAAATAAAAAATTAATTTTAAAAATCAAAAAATCAAAACTATAATTAAATCTAAATTATAATAAAAATTCTAATTAGAGTGGGTAGGAGAGCGTGATTATGTCAAATTAGTTAAGAAAAAGAGGAAAAAGAACTACTATGATAAATGTGATAGATAAATGGTATAATTTAGCTTATCAGGACTAACTTCTATCAAATCACATTCTTAAAATACTAATCATACATACAAACATCGAAACATGTAAAGAAAGAAGGCACAATATAAGTAAGCAACATCCTTGAGTTTGATAGCATCCCATCATAAACAGGTCCATGATCAAAGTTTCTAGCTAGTCGCAAACTGTCATCCAATTCAGGATCGAAGTACTGCAAAACAGAGCACACTTGAGGGTTTTGGAAGCTCAATTTTTCAGCAGGCTGAGGCGCGACAAACTCATCCAGTATAATCTTCTTATCATTGGAATCAACCTCATTCTCCACTTCTGATTCAGCATTAACGCTATTAGGCGCTGCACTCTGCTGCTTTCTCTTTGACTTAGCGCACTGATAGCGTTTCAGCAAGTGTACTGAATCGTTGCAAGTAATAATAAAACGGTAGTACCGAGTGTCGAACTCAATGATTGCGTTTTACTATTGAATTATATTGAATTACTAAAATTGAACAAAAAGTTTCCAGATTGTTTGAAATAATATTTAAAATTAACAACAGTAATAAAATTGATCTTTTATAATGAGAAAAATGTCAGGGATGAGTTTCACTTCGAATCCAACTTTGGTGTCTAATTTCATCCTAGTTACTGAATTCCTTTATTGAATTATTACCGAATTCTCTTTATTATTCTTGCCCTAATGTCTTAGTGACAGAACCTTTAATTCTAAAGTAACTCCTAATTTCTTAGTAGATTTAAGATTAGAATTAAGCATTATCGTATAGAAATTCTCTTGTAAATTATTGTTTTGCAAATAATTTAATTGGTTTCATGACCTGCATCTATCCCTAGACTACAAATTCATGAATTTCTCATCTCAAGCATTCGTAAAGTCCACTTCCGTTTCAAAATACAAATCATCGAACATTTTAATGTTGATCAAGCAATAAAAAGCATTAAGCACAGAGATAAGAAAAACAATTCAATAAACTTATTCATATAACTAGAAATCAAATCAGAAAAATAAGGGTTTCATCTGGTTATACTCATCCCTAACAAATAGGGTTTAGTTACTCATGGCAGAGATACAAAAGATAAGGATTAAAGAAGAATTACAAGAATGATTCATGGATGATTCTTGATAAAATTGCTCCAATGGCGTTAGAAACGGCAGTCTTTGAGTTTTTATGCTAAGGCACAAGTCTCCCAACTTCCCAAGAGTCAAAAAGATCCCTAAACAGTAAAAAAATTGCGTTTTTATGATTGTTTATCCGCGTCACGCGCCCCAGGCGCAGTCTTTGCGCTCCGGGCGCGTATTGACAGCACTGACTGGGTGTAAATGCGCTTCTGGCGCGTAGGACGCGCTCCAGGCGCACAGCATCTACTGTCTGACATATTTTGCATTTTTCTCATCTTTCGCGTCTGAATTTGGTCCCAGTGTCTTCATGAAAGTTGTAGTTATGGATCTTAGCTTTCATTAGCACTTGGATTGACTCCAATTGGACATCTAGAACTCCAGATATGGCTGAAATACTCTATATAGGTCATGTTGATTTCTCACAAAAATTCAGCACTGCACTAAAACAAAGTAACAACGCAAAATTACGAAAAATCTCTACTTAATTAAGCAAATAAGAACAAAAACATTTCATTACATCAAATAACTAAAATCAACAAAATATATTAAATAACTCATTAAATTAACTAATGATTAAAGATAAATAAGACTAAAATCAATAAAAATTATGCATATGATGAAGAGTCATCCCGCACCTATTCTGAAACCAATTATATACATTGGTCTCATAAATCTGACCGTGCTTGCTTAAATCCACATTTATCTCCTTTATCTTTTCCTTGCTTGGAGTTCCTGTTCCAGCTTCAAATATCCGCTCTAGAATTTGAAGTTGCAAAGGTGTCAGTGTTCAACGCTGCCTTGAACTTATTGTGTCCACCAGAACCCATCAATTGGTCATACATACCTCCCAGCCTAGCCCCTAACAATCAAAACAAAACACCAATTTATATGTCTTCATTAATAGTTGATCATAACTCATCGAATCTAATTAAATAAATATTTTATAGTGAGGGCAACCTAGGCCGCAATAAGATTGCTTCCTTATGATAAGGTTGCATTAAAAAGTTTTTTTTTTCTTTTTAAAATATTATATGTTTAAGATTCTAACATATAAGTGATCGTGCGACTTAAAAAAACATATCTTTAATTTGGATAAAATAGTCACAAATAAATATGCGTAAAAGTAAAATGTTTAAATATTTGATTTGTTTTTGTAAATTTGCGTCTTTCTCATTTTTGTTTAGTAAGTTTTTTATTTATTTAAATTTTGCAAGTTCAATTTAGTTGGATGATAGAGAAAAGAAGAGAGAATTCTAATCTCCAAAACTTATTTTTGATTTTGGATGGAGGAACTAAAACATAAGACCTTTAATTTTTCTTCATTTCTTTTTTCTCTAACTTTTTTAAGGTTTAAATATATCTTTGATTCTTGCAACTATAACATATTTTTATTTTGGTCCTTGTACGTTTTTTTGTTTGGTTTACATCCCTACAAATATAGTTTCATTTTAAAATAGTCATTCCATCAAATTTTTGTTACAAAAGCACTCACATCGTCGATATGTTTTTGGTCTCACCAAGTATTTGCAAGAATGTATAAGAGAAGTCCTCCTCTTCATTCAACACAACAATTGGAAGTACCTTACAACTGCACCGTAGTATTAAGAAGTACCAAAAACATCTTGTAATCCTCTAAAGCTCCTTAGGAATGCTTCTTCCTCTTCAAATATTAGTGGTCATCTCGAGTTATTCATGTTTATGACTTAACAACTTATAGACCTCTCTACTGCAATAATCACACGGCTGATTAATTCAACGTTGAGAAATATTTTGTTGACAAAAAAAAATGTTAAGAAATGATTTAGGAAAATAGTAATAAAAAATCTCTTAAATTAAAAAAAAATCTCTTAAATTAAAAAAAATATCATTGTGTCCCAAAATAATATAGCAAAGAGGAAGGCGTGACACTATAGAGACAATATAGGCGACATTTGAACACAAAAAGAAATTGTATAAGCTATAAATCACTTTGCAAGTAAGGCCACTAATATTTGAAGAGGAATAAGCATTCTTACGAAGCTTTGCAAGTAAGGCCACTAATCTCGGCTTGCTCCTTCTGGTGAACCTTGAGGAAACCAGTGGCTGTGGCTGCAGATGGAGCACGACCGACATATTTGACGTCGTCAAAACCACCTCTACCTACAGTTTTCATGCAAGAGACAAGTCGCGGTAAGATGTAAGTGTATCCACCCATTGGAGATGCAACATGAAAATGAGAAATTTTTAAATCTTTATTTCCTAACAGAAAGACAATGTATCATTGGAGATCTTGTATATATATACTTTGACAACCTGTAAAAATAAATACTTTGATGTGTTTTAAAACGAAAAATACATACTTGGATATCGTTTAAGCTCTCGTTGGACAAGGTCGTAAGGGAAAGAACAAAGCTGTTCCACCCTACATATTGCAACATCCAATGCATCAACCTTAGATCGATGCTCATCAAGTTCATAGTAAACCTGCAGGAAAGAGTTGGTTTTTATAGTCAGCAACAGCATTCTTAGAAAATATTAAAACCCTAGTATATTAAATTGAGGGACCAGATATATAGTTCAAAAACATTGTTATAAAATCCACAAGATGAAATAGCACAAAAAACTAGTTAATATGAAGACAGTTGGTTCTAATATGTGACAACCACGCACCTTTCCGGAGCCGAGTACTAAACGTCTAATACCCTCCTCGATATTGGAGTGGTCGTTACGGTCTTTTATGAGGCACTTAAATCTGGTTCCCTATTTGTAAAAACCAGGGTATTCTTGGACATCGTCAAACTCTGATAGATTTGATCTGCAAGCCTTGCTACGAAGCAGGTTCTTAGGGGACATTGCAATGAGAGGTTTACGGAATTCTCTATGTATCTGCAAGAACAAAAGCAGCAGGATAGGATAAAAATATGGAACATTATTTTAAAAAACCAACATTAAACTAATTAATTGTACCGACCTGTCTCCTTAAAACATGGAAAAAGTTGGCAAGAGTTGTGACATGCACAATCTGCAAATTACACTCCTGAATCTGTTTCCGAAGAGTTGGATCCATCTCAGGGATAATATAAGGATTGTCATCTAGTGTAAAACCAGTCTACATTCAGTTTAGAATTAGCAAATATGATACACACAATTCAATGTAATTCAAATAAATCTTCAAAATTGAAGGATCTTCCAAACTATTTACTTACTACAGAAGCTCTAAAACATTAATCAAATACTGAGAATGCCAATAAAGATTAATATCCCTTAAAATTTTATTTCCAATTTTTGTAAGGAAAATGCTTTGTATCATGAATCCTTGTCTCACAAAGGTTTATGATTGGTCAGCTTCTAGGCCATCAGTCTCATGTTTTCTGATAAATACCAAACTGACCAATGAAGGGAAAACACGTATTGATTCGTGAAGTTTAACCTTCGTACAAAACAGCATAACTCTTTTAATAGGGAGAGGAGAATATTATTATTTATATTATTATATATTTACCTGGAGGGAGGACAACTGATTAGCTCCTAATTAGTTGTATCCCAGATTTGAACTTAATGTGCTTGCCAACATGATCAATGGTTCTCACCTTACAATCAATTCTGCCAATTCTGGTGGTGATAAAACTGGTTGCGAAGGAACCATTAGAAAATTGCAAAAGTAGACAACTCTTCCCACACCTGAAATAGTTAGTCAGAAAATTATTTTAGAAATTACATAAAGATAAAAATAAAGTCAAATATTACAAGAAAAAGCAAACAAAACCCCACGATTTTAAACCATAATACATATGCTCACTTTCTCTCACACACATGAGTACAATAACAGAAACATATATAGATATGTATTATTTGTATATCTGGGAGAGTATGCTCATATTATTTTACATTTTGGAGACACCACCATGATACTAGAATCTTGCCCGACTCACATAATGCTATGCACACTATATCAATCTGCCTTCTTCTTTTTTTTTTTAAGCATTCCAGAATTAAAAAAGTTTCTAAAATTCAAAAATAACTAACAACTAATTAAAATTTCAGAACATCTAAGAGTAATGTATAAGTAGTTTTAGGTTGATAACCAATGGAAATACATTATATTACTACATAAAACCACATTGTAACCAAATTGTAAAAGTATATGTCTAATATTTAATTCTCATTGCACTGCACTATGAGGATAAAACTAATTTACACTGATAACGACTAATGAATATTCATGGTTCAACAACAAAATATTGCCCCGCTAGAATGGATTGGTTACACTTACATGCATAAACAATGTCATTGGTCCCCATGAAAAACTGAATTTTCAATAAAATCATTTAGAGTAAGTTATTTTTCAATAACTTCTCCACATTTACACAAACCATCCTTAACCTTTGGTTTTAGTATGAGCCATTCATCTCACCAATAGTCTCCACAAGAACACAAACCATCCTTAAAATGGTGAAACCGATTTGCATCCCTTACAATAATCTCCCTTTCAACAAGCTTTGAAATAAGCTTTATTGCCGAATGACAGTTTACACAAGCTCGAAGATTCTTCATTATTCTAAGAGTAGTTCCAGGAGCAGTACTAATAAGCCCGTAAGCAACCGCGATTCTCTCGCTATGAAGACAAAGATTCTCCTCCTTCTCTTCATAATTCAGATCATGCAAAACAGATTCTGTATGTGGAATAAAGCCGACATCTTTTAATAGTCTTTCTAGTCTCTGAAGCTCATCGAAAATTTCATGAGCTCGCGGATGTGACATGTCTCCTACATAAAATGTATTTAGCTTCCCATTGATTTCAATAACACTATAACCAAGGTACTTAGTCAATCCTTTCTCCTTCATCAGAACCCGAACATATGCAACGCGATCCCACATTCGAGATGAAGCATAGAGATTCGATAGCTGAACATAGTGCCCTGTATTATATGGATCTAACGAGAATAGCTTTTCTGCAGCATATTCTCCCATCGTTACGCAACGATGAATCTTGCATGCACTTAGAAGTGCTCCCCATACGCTTACACTCGGTTCGATCGGCATTTTTAGAATAAAAACAAAAGCATGTTCCAAATAACCTGCACGTCCCAAGAGATCAACCACACAAGAATAATGTTCGTTGCGAGGCTTAAACCCGAAACCTCTCATGCAATGGAATAGTTCCCACCCTTGTTTTACAAGACCAGAATGACTGCAAGCTGCGAGAAGGCCAATAAAGGTAACATCATTTGGACACACCCCTGCTTGTTTCATTGCATCGTAAAGATGAATGGCTTCCATACCTTGACCATGCAATCCATATCCCATAATCATGGCACTCCACATAACGACATCTTTATCAGAAGCACAATCAAATACCGAACGAGCAGATTCTACGCTTCCACATTTTGCATACATATCAATAAGAGTTGTATTAACGAAAATGTCACCTCCATATTTACTCTTTGCGACATAATCATCCATCCATTGTGCTAATTTAAGGGAACCAACTTGTGCACAAGCTAAAATTGCTGACCTTACAGTGATTGAATCTGGTTAATATTTCTTGAAATCATGCCACGGAATAGATCGACTGCCTCCTCGGCGTGACCGTTCTTCGCATAACCAGATATCATTGCATTCCACATCATCACATTAGGTGTCTTCATTTGATCAAAGAAAGATTTTGCAACTGTCACCTGTCCACATTTTGCATAAAACGCTGTAAGTGAGATAACCAAATCAGGCTCGTCTTCAAGACCCGTTTTGATGACACAACCATGAAGAGATCTTCCTTGCTCCAAGTCATCTACATCGGTATAAGCCTTAAGAACACTTACCACAGAAATCCAATCCAGTTTCACATCAGTACTTCTCATTTGATTGAACATTCTCAATGCTTCCAAAGCTTCCCCATTCTGCGCATATCCGGAAATAATAGCAGTCCATGAAACAATTGTTCTATCGTATAACCTATCAAACACCATTCTTGCCATACCAACGCGGCCGCATTTTGCATACAACACCACAAGACCATTCTGTACAAACAAATGCGACCCAAATCCATAAACGATAATATGTGCATGAACTAAGCAACTTAAACCGAAATCCAAAAGCTCGGTACAAGCTTTAACTACACAAGAAAAAGTGAACCTATCCGGGCACATTCCAACCCATCTCATCCATCTATACATCTCAATAGTGTCCCTAAACATACTATTTCTCGAATAACTTCTAATAATAGCATTCAACATAAAAAAATCCGGGTCAGGAAATTCATCGAACAACTTACGTGCATAAAAAATGTGTCCAAGATTTGAACTTTCATTAACCAATTTGGCCATGACAAACCTATCATGTTGCAATCCTGAGACTATTAACTGGTTATGTATTTGATTAAGGTGTCTAATGTGAGTAGAATTGTCAATAAGAGATGCATAGAAAGAATGTGATTTGAAACAAGGGTCATGGTCAAGAGGAAGAACTAATGAAGAAGAACAAAATTGTTTAATCAACTTTAGGGCTAAGAAAGTGTTTATTTCAAAAGGTGTAATAACCCTTTGGTGTTTGGCGATAAAAGAATGTAAGCAAAAGATCCAAGCCATTTTAATAATTGTAAGCAAATCCTAACATTATATATCTAACATTTGTTCAAACCCTGAAACTTAACACAATTCATTAATATTTATCTTTAATAAAAAACTTTACACACTTCAATAAATTGAAGCATAATTTTTTTATTGATGTGTTGAATATGGTACCTACCCAGTAAAATTTAGAAATGTGATGGTTAAAAGAAGACAACCGCAAAAGGGAGGGACTGTGAGATTTTGTTGTATCAGCTGGTCTGGCTCTGAAAAACAGCTCCGCATTTTTCGTGGTTAATTTAATTTTTTAATGCAATTAACACATCGGTCACATGCTCTATTTATAATGATTTTTGTTTTTTTTTTTTATTTCGTTCACCAAAACAAAATAAGGTTGATATGTGTAAATAGTAAAAGAAATTGAAAAAATAAGTAAATATACGGCAAAACTGGCCGCCACCAAAACAAAATAGAGAAAATCAATTTCATATAGAGTTATATACTATTCTTAGAAAAATGATTAATTTAGTTAATTTTAATGATGAAATAAATTTTAACTATTTAAATATTTTTATTAATTGTAATTAATAGAGGAGTTTAATAAGTCGAGATAATAAATAAAAATGTATTAATGAAAAAAAATATTTAATGTTTTATTGTTATTTAAAATGATAAATAAGTTGAAGCAAAGAAAAATGACAAATAAAATATTTATTTTGAAGTGTGAGTATTAAAATATAAAAAATGATTTTTCTATTTTTTTATATACACTATTTATCTATTAATAAATTATAAATATATAATTTTTTGAAATATTAAATTAAAATAAACTAATTCTGAATTACGAAATATGTATTTTCAGAATATATTTTTTACAAGGCTTTATTTTTATAATATGGTAATTTAATTTTATAATTGTTATATACATATATATATATATATATATATATTAGTGTAAATGACTTGTGCTATGCCCTTGTCAACATTTGCTCTTAAAACTTTTATGTATAAAAAAAATATTATTTAAAAACATATTGACTATATTAAAATCAAAAAATCTGTATTGATAATAAACATATTTCAATTTATTAATTAGCTAATCACTATATGGGTATATGTCATGTGATGTATGGGGAATATAATTCCTCCATAAAATATATAGATATATATGATATTCATTTATTTTTATCACATATCCTTGGCCCTTTATTATATAAATGGTTTAAAAATTGAATAAATATAAAAAACAAAAAATCAACTAATAATAATACAATAAAAAAAATGCAATCCATAGAAGAGTATATGATCATTAATAAAATATAAATTCAAGTTTTTCTAGAAAATAAAATAAAATAGAAGTCGATCACAACTATATTTACTTTTCTTTCATAATTATTTTTCACATGTATGTTGGTGAATGAATATAACTTGGTGAATGACTAAATTACTCCGTGACTTATATTAAATATTGGCATATAAATTATTAACTCTTTAAACAATATTTGAGAAAAGATCAATAATAAGTAGTAAAAATCATGACTTTACAAAAAAATATTGTGCAAAAACATTAACATGAGAGCCACATTATTTTTTTAGTTTTGTGTGAAGAGAGGATAATTCTCTCTATTATATACTACCTTCATGCCATTAGGTTTGAATATTACGTAGAAAAATATATTAATCATGAGAGCATTTATTTTTTACTGTGTTTTAGCAACTCATAATTGGTAATGAATTGTGATTGGTGAGTTACCATATTTTCTTTTGCATTAAAAACATGAACAAAGGATGATACAAGTTGGAATTGGAATTATAATTTAGCGATAATTAGTGAGTTATTACATTTTTATTTTTATTTGAAACATAAATCAAAGTTTGAATGACTTTGATTAACATTTATAATTTATTAATTATTTCAGCGGTCAATATATTTCTTTAATAAGTTTCTAATTTAATTGAAAAAAATATTAAATTTAAAGTAATATTTATTAATATATGATTGAATAGATTTTATTTTTGGTTATTGATGAATGATGATATAATTAAAACAAAACAAATTTTGAGAGAAAATAATCATATATAGAACGTCACATGACATATTTTGTTAATAGAGTGACACACATGATTAAGAGTAAAGACACATAATAAGATAAATAAAAACAAGGTCTCGTTTACAAAAATAATATATTTGTTATTGTTATATAATATATTACTTGAAAATACATATGACTAATAAAAAATTTCAAAATAGGAAAAATGACATTGATATTCTCCCAAACAACAATTATTCATGTGTCTAATTAGGTTTGAATTTATTTTATGAAAGATTTAAATATTTTTTTATATAAATAGAGTCAATTTATTAATTAGAAGAAGAAGGATGTCACGCTTATTTTTTAACATAAATAAAACAAAAATATATACAATATAGATTAAACTGAAATTTTAAATTCATAAATATCTAAATATTTATAAATTTTAAAATAATTTTCAAGTGAGATTTAATTAAACTATGACTCTAATATAGTCTTAAGACGTGATCCGACTCTGACTCATGACATTGAATGATCGGTGAGTAAATCTGGAGACTCCTCAAACGTTCAACGTTTTCCTGTTACCTGTAAAATATCACCCTCAACGTAGTGAGCATAAAACTTGGTAATATAGATTTAATAAAAACAATTATTGACGTTTCTCAGTCATGCCGATGTGCTAAGCATGGAAAATCCTCTCAACAAACTATACTTCAATTTGATATAATATTATTTCTTTGTAAGCTATATTCAAATACCTCTTTCACCTCTAACCTCAAATCTTTCAAATACTTTAAGCCACTAGACATGAGTAATCTAATGATTTAAACTCAACATAACAAGTAAATCATAAAGACTACATTGGTTTCATCCAATGTCCTCTATTTGAATAACCTCTTTTGATAAGATTTGACATAATTAAATCTGCAAGTAGTTTTAAGAGAGTTTTCTATGTTATCTTAACTTGTAGATGTGGGAGAGTTGTGTCTTTTCTTAAGGAATTGAGTTTTAATCCAATTTATTAATAATAATCCTCGCTTGACTTCCATCTTTAAATCTTCTTTATGTTTCTTCAAGAGTGAAACCTAATACTCTTTCTTTCTATCTTCTTCTCCTCGTTTGTATTCAATATTATTGTAAGAAGAATATATTGTAAATGAATGGTGTGGGTAAGTTTGGAGGTAGAACATGCAATGGAGAATGATGGTGTTTTCTCTCTTCTTTTTCTTCTTCATTTTCCCTCTTCTTTTATACTATGCCCCTCCCTCCTTCCCTCCCTCTTTCTTTCTTTCATTCATTCATTCTTTTTGTTTATGTTTTTTTTTTTTTTTTTTTTTTTTTTTT
>JBBPBS010000629.1:4873762-4902509 GCA_037974835.1 Cicer judaicum | reverse complement strand
ATATATATATATATATATATATATATATATATATATATATATATATATATATTATTGATTATTGATAGAGAGAGGGATACCACATATGTGCAACGAAAATAAATAATATGCATATGACTTTATTTTTTAGGGTTTAGTAAATATTTTGAGTTTTTATAAATATATTTTTATAAAAAAATGTGAAAATTAGATTAATAAAACATCTTAAATGAAGTAAAAATGTCATTTAAGCAATAAATATTTATATAAAATCAAAATATTTTCTTGTAATTGGTATAACAAATTTCTAAAGATTCTTTTATAATTAAGACTGAAGTGAATACAAAAGTTAAATCAAATCAACCGTGTTTTAGGTTGGATTGAAATGTTGAGGCCTTATATGGGCTCTGGCAGGCTGAGTAGAATAAGCTAGCGCATATTGTAGTTATACCTTTTACAAAAACATCTTAATCAATTTATATGAAATTTTATGTATTTAATCATTTAATATATTATGACGATATTCAATAATTAAATAGGTAAAATTTAATATTTGTAGCGAGGTATCCTTAAAGTAACTTATTCGTGGGACAGCTTTTTATCTTTTTGTTTAGTCTTACATCTCATTGTTATGTAGTTAACATTTTAAATCAAACAAAGAATAATTATTCTTGTGATGGTCAATCTTATTTTTATTTTTGTTTTTTTATATATATATATATATCAAACAAACTCTATATTTAAAAACAATAGCAAAAATGGGCAACCATTTTTGGATGTCCATCATGCACTAAACTCATTCAAGTTAGTAGCAATTGAAGTTTGGACTCTTGAATTATGTCGAGTTGGGGAATCAATTAGTAGTTGACAATGGAAGGAGCTTTGGTGGAAGAGGTAACTTATGGTTGGATGTTTCAATGTGTTCAAGCAAGTTGAATACTATAGTAGAATGGATAAGTCCTATTCAGTCTAACATATAAAAATGATTTCTTTATGAACCACCTAAAATTGTGGTCTATATTATATGCAAAAAAATTCATCCATAATTTATTGATCTGCCATTGGATGCAGGTCTAACATTTTAAGAAACTTTGAAAATTTTGAAATTATATTTTCATTGTTTTTAAAAAAGCACTTTTTTTAACTTTTTTTTCATCTTATCTCTATCAAAATTATTCAGCACTCCAATTTTGAATCTCTTTATTATCAATTTAAAATGACCATAAATTTTAAAAAATCAAAATAGAAAACATTTTAAAAGGTAGACCAGACATTAAATATTAAAGTATGATTGGTTTGAAATAGTCAAACGAGAGAAAAAAGAAAAGATAACAAAAAAAAATAAAATTGAAGAGACAATTGGGAAAGTCAACTTGATTAAATTATCGGGAAATGAATTAGAGCAAAATAAAAATAATGGATCCCACCCGTTTTTCTTTGAGACAAGAAAGAGCAATGAAGTTGGATAGTATGGATTGCTCTCTTCTAAAATAAATATAAATAATAATTAAAAATCAACTAATTTAAAATTAAAATTAAATATATTAATTTTTAATTATTTTTTATTTATATTTTATTTAAAATAATATTTTTCGGTCTTATTATTCAGTGCAGCAAAATTGGCGGCTTTATTTTAAATATTAAGACTATCTAATGATATGAAATTATAATATCTTATACTCATAAATCAACAATATATTATTTAATTTATTTGACATTCATGTTTGATTAAGACATCATGTTTGGTCTGAATACTGTTTGTTTTATATACTGATTAATTTATAGACATATATTTTTTTTATGTGGATAAGATATTAAATATCATCAGTAAAATTATGAGTTTAAATATGATGTTTAACTTAAAATAAATTGATATTGTCAATTAAATTAAAGATTAATTGTCTATATTTTTAAAACAATCAAAATATCAATAAATTGTTTTCGTTATTTTTAAAAATACATTTATGAACTAATATTTTATTTTCATTTCATGACAATAACTTAGATAAAATGTCTTTCATCAACACAAGATAAAATAAACCCATTTAAAAAAAAATAAAAAAATAAAAACACTATTTTTCATAAAAGTAAACAGAACCTTATAATTTTATTCATTTTAAAATCAAATTGATCTTTATGAAGCCACCACCATGGTGGAAAACAACAATGGATAGCTTGAAGTGTGCAATGGTGAGGTCTTTGGACATAGCTCGTGTGGGAAGATTAGGGTCCAATTAGAGAGGACTTTTGTGGAGGTGTTTCCAAGTGTGTGCTTGTTAAGGATTATGTGGAGGGATTTATAGATGAGTTAACAAGCAAGAGAAGGAGATGCAAGGAATATGCACTATAAATTGTTGCTCATGCCTCTTGGAAGAAGTAATTAATGGTTTGGAGTGATGATGGCAAGATAGTATAGGTGAACGATACACCTATTTTACATTTTAAATGAAAAGTGATTATGGTGTGGTTCAAAATAGATCGATGATTTTACGTTGACCTATTAATAATTCTTTCTGTTAAATAAGTTTTTAATTTTCGTTGTTAGTTCTTATAAAAAAAATTATATTTTTTAATTTCTACAAAATTATCATTTATCAATTTTAATATCTGTTGAATTGAAATATGTTTAATTAACCTTTAAGTTTTAAAAAATTTGTATGATTTTTTGCAAGTACGATTAGAATATTATAAAAAAATTCTAAACAAAAATTTAGAAGTTATCGATATAAAATGAATTATATATAAATGTTATAAATTCAAGATAAAAGTAACAATAATATGGATTCAAAAATCGAATTTTGAAATGATTTTTTTGTGGAAGAACCTTTTATATTATTATAAATATTCCTACAAAAATATATGATTTTTTTTTTCAAAAAAAATTAGGTTGATACAATATATTAAAATTTAAGTATAGAATAAAATTGACTGCATGATAATTTTGTAAAAACTAAAAAATATAATGTTTTTTTACACAAAATTAAACGAAATTTTTTATGAACTAAAAATCTATTTAACCGTATATTTTTCTCACTACAACACCGCTTTCAAGCCATTTTATATTTTTATTTTCCATAATATTATAAATTTAAATGTGTACCTAATGTAGAGACAATTACTAAATTTTAATTTATTTGAAAATTTGAGTTATGAATTTGATAAAATTTGCATTATATTGAAAATGATAATTAATTTTATGGATTTTGTTTAAAAATTATGATCATTTTTTTGAATTTTTGTAAAAAAAATATAACATTGTTGACATTTTAAGAATCCAATTATTGCTTAAAATTAGATAAAAGATTAAATTAAAAATATAAAAATAAAAGACTACCTGAAATTAAGTTAAAGGAGCAATTATATCTTATTATTAATATATTATTATTATTATTATTGTTGTTATTATTATTATTAATATTATTATTGTTGTTGTAGTTACAAAGTTTTGGTCATAATGGGCCTAATGAAAAATTAGTATTCAGCTTTTTTGTGTTTTATGTTTTTTTATGGTTTATTTAAAAAAAATATTACTCACGAATACCAAACAAGTTAATAGTTTTAAAGTGATTGATAATTGAATCCAAAGAAAGAAATTCAAATAAAGTTAGAATTCCTGGTAATCAAAGTTACAACTGATTATAAATTTATCTCCATTGATTTACAACTTCGCATTTTTATTCTTAAGTACTTGTGATAACTTTTCAGCAAGTATAATGAATCATTGTTAATGTCGAACTCAATAATTGTGTTATACTATCGAATTATATTTAATTTTTAAATAAAAAGTTTCTAAATTGATTGAAATAATTTTTTAAACTAACAAGAGTAATCGTACTCAACTTTTATAATAAGAAAAATATTAAGGATAAACTTTACTTCGAATCCAGCATTGGTTTTTAATTTTATCAGAGTTATTGAATTCTTTTATTAAATTATTATTGAATTATCTTTACTATTCTTACTCTAATTCTTTAGTGACAAAATCTTTAATTACAAGAAATCTCTTATTAAACTGATATCTTTGCAAATAATTCAATTGGTTTCATGAGCCTCTATCCATCCATATACTAGAACATCATGAAATTCTCATATCAATCATACGTAAAGTCAATTTCTATTTCAAAATACAAATCGTAAAAGAGTTTAAAGTTGATCAAACAATAAAAAACATTAAGCACATATATAATAAAATTAATTCAATAAACTCATTCATATAACTAAAAATCAAATAAAATAGATAAGTTTTTCATCTTGTTTCACACCTCTCTAACAAAGATAATTTAGCTACTCATGACAAAGAAACAAAAAATAAAGATTAAAGAAGAATTACAAGAAACATTCACAAATGATTCTTGATAAAACTCCTTCAATGATGTTAGAACCAACTCCTATGAATTTCTCTATTAAGACATAAAACTCCGTACCTCAAAATAGCAAAAAAGATCTCTAAAAAGTGAAAAAAAACACACTTTTATGCATTATATAGCACGCCGTGCAGTCCAATGCTCATGGACATAAACAAATTATCAAAATACGGTAGAAATGTGCTCTATGTGCATACAGTTGTGCTCCAACACACAACCTATTGTCAGACTTTACCTGTATTTTTCTCCTTTTTTGAGTCTAAATTTAATTTAAGTATCTTCATGAAAGTTGTAACTATGGATCTTAACTTTTATTTGGATTTTGTTTGATTTTATTTGGACATCAACAATTCGAGATATAATTTAAATTCTTCATATAGAGTTAAACATAATGTTCAAATCCACTGCAACAATAAAAAACAAAATAAGTAATAAAGAATCACTTTCATTTACCAATTACACCATAGTTGAACTCAAACATTCAAAAATCCACTTCTCCATTTAGCTAGAAAATTCATTTTAATCATCACATCCTATAAATAAGTTCATTGCACATAATTGTATGTTTTTTTAAATCGACTTTTAACATGGTCAACTCTCTCATTTTTTTATTTATTTTTTCTTCATCCACCGTCTCATTTGATATCAAAATTCCACCTAATATCTGTTAATATTTTACAAAAATAAGTTGAGTTAGTGGAATATTCAATCCTTAGTTTATTTAAGTATTATTAGTCATTCAAGATTTAACAACAAATAATTTTGTTAGAACTCTTGTCCTTTAATTGTAATTTTGGTGGCATGTTCTTATTTGTAGCATTTCTTATTTATGAATAGTGTTATAATAATATACACTTTCTGGTTTGTTTAAAAAAACAACTAAAACAAAAAATTGATTTAAGTAGATTATCTTTGTATATAACCACAACCGGTCACTGCAAAATATAAAACTATATTTGAAAAAGAGTTGTGATAGGTATACATTACTTTATGGATACATCCCACGTTTGAAAAAAAATTCCAAACTATCTTTACTTACCTTAAATTGATCTATTTAGTTTGAACAAATTATTAGTCAAACTTCTTAAAATTTATATGCAATAAACTAGTGTGTTTAAGAAATAATAATTCTGTTAATAAATTACTTTATCTATCTCTTATTGACAAAAAATATAAATTGAATAAAAATCATGATAAAATTAATTAAAACATTGACTAATTCCAAAGAGATCTTAAAAAAAGAAAAAAATCTCTTATATTTTGAGTAATAAGTACAAGTAATAATATTAGGAATTTTTTGTCTTATTTATTATAAAATTTTACAGCTTTCCTAAAGAAAATTACAACTTTTAAAATGTACTAGTATTTATTTATTGCTTAATTTATATTTTTACCATATTTAAATATTTTTTAATCTTGTATCTAATATTCTCTAAATTTCACAAAACATAAAATAAAATGTTCTAGAAAAATATAAAACAATAAACAAATTTATTAATTTTAATATTATTCTCTTTTAAGGCAACATTTTTTCTTCCTCTAAATACGATTAAAATAATTCACTTTTTAAGTTTAAGATTCAATGAATTCATCGGGAAAAAATACAATGAATACTTTTGTCAAGTTTATAAAATATACAAGAAAATATTGTTGAACATTGGGCAAATAAAAGAAAGAAAATATTGTTAGAAACCGAGACACAAATGTTAAAAATAAAAATAAAAATGTAAAAAGGGTAAGAAAAGAACACGTTTTGTTCGAAAAATGCAATAATATATCAAATCATCAAAGCGTTGAATTTCCCCTTTTGTTTGTCACAAAATAAAAACTCATTCTCTTTCTCTTACAAACTCAAACGCTTCGCTTCCACGCGAATTTCTCTCTCATGTTCTTCCTCTCAGGTTTGTCGCACACTTCAATCTTTCAACTTTCATTCCCTTAATTTTTATTCTCTTCCTTTTCCATCAATTAATCGTTTATTTCCTTTGATTCCATGTTTTAAATAAATAAATCTGGAAAAAATTGAATCCTCTGGAAAATGTTTAGGGTTCTTTTTTTGGATTTATTTTACACAAAGCAGTAGCATACACAGACGACATCGTTTAAGTACCAGTTTTTTGTGACAATAATTTTTTTTTTATCAACCATAGTGGCTAGTGTGGAGTTAGAAGTGGCACAAAAAATTCTACCATATTAATATTGGTATTATTAATACATATTAGAGTTTGATTCTTATAGACATGTTCAGATCTTTTAAGATGTTTAATGGATATTAACTTTTTATTTTGATCTTTTATTGTTATTTTACAATTTAGCTTTTATGTGTTGTATTATCAAAAAATCATTTATTTTATGTTGGAGTACCCGTACTTAATTATTTAGAAAATTTTGTATGGTACTGGTACGTATCTGTACTTATGCATCGTAGATTGAATTTATTGCCTTTTTATGTTAAGAAATTTTTCAGGTGTATGATATGATTGTGTTTGTTGTGTTGTGATTATTATAGATGCTAAACAACATTGAGGATATTGGATTGCTGAAAATTTCGTGGTGATTTTGTTGGATTGAGATTGTGAGTGGTATATTAGTGATGGCATGGTTTAGAGCTGGAGCTAGTATAGCAAAACATGCTATTAAGAGGACCCTTTCTCAAAGTGGATCTTCATATCTTGTTTCTAGGGCTAGAGTGCTTCCTTCATCACATGGTAGAAAGTTTCATACCACTGTTTTTAAGGAGCAAGCTGCACCTGTACCTCGTGCTGTTCCGCTTTCTAGGTTGACTGATAGTTTCTTGGATGGGACAAGTAGTGTGTATTTGGAGGAGCTTCAGAGGGCTTGGGAGGCTGACCCGAATAGTGTTGATGAGTCATGGGACAATTTCTTTAGGAATTTTGTTGGTCAGGCTTCCACATCCCCTGGGATTTCGGGTCAAACAATTCAGGAGAGTATGAGGTTGTTGTTGATGGTAAGGGCATATCAGGTTAATGGTCACATGAAGGCTAAGCTGGACCCTTTGAATCTGGAAGCAAGGCAAATACCTGATGATTTGGACCCTGCACTTTACGGGTTTACCGAGGCTGATCTTGATAGGGAGTTCTTTTTGGGTGTTTGGAGGATGTCTGGTTTTTTGTCTGAGAATCGTCCTGTCCAAACACTTAGATCCATTTTGACACGGCTTGAGCAGGCTTATTGCGGGAGCATTGGGTACGAGTATATGCACATCTCAGATCGTGAGAAATGTAATTGGCTTAGGGACAAAATCGAAACTCCTACGTCAGTGCAATTTAACCGTGAGCGTCGTGAGGCTATATTTGACAGGCTTGCTTGGAGTTCACTGTTTGAGAACTTTTTGGCCACCAAGTGGACTTCAGCTAAGAGGTTTGGGCTTGAAGGGGGAGAGACTCTTATTCCCGGCATGAAAGAAATGTTTGATCGAGCATCTGATCTTGGGGTTGAGAGCATAGTTATTGGAATGGCACATAGGGGAAGATTGAATGTGTTAGGTAATGTAGTCCGGAAGCCACTACGTCAGATCTTTTGTGAGTTCAGTGGCGGTCTCACACCTGAGGATGAAGTTGGGCTTTACACGGGAACTGGTGATGTTAAGTATCACTTGGGAACATCTTATGATCGCCCTACTAGGGGTGGCAAGAGGATACATTTGTCTTTGGTGGCAAATCCTAGTCACTTGGAAGCTGTCAACCCGGTTGTTGTTGGGAAAACTCGAGCTAAGCAGTATTACTCAAATGACGTAGACAGGAAAAAAAACATGGGTGTTTTGCTCCATGGAGATGGTAGTTGTGCTGGACAGGGTGTGGTCTATGAAACCCTACATTTAAGTGCTCTTCCTAATTACACTACGGGTGGGACTATTCACATTGTGTTAAACAATCAAGTTGCATTTACGACTGATCCAATGTCTGGCAGGTCTTCACAGTATTGCACAGATGTTGCCAAAGCTTTAAATGCTCCTATCTTTCATGTTAATGGTGATGATGTGGAAGCAGTTGTTCATGCATGTGAACTTGCTGCTGAGTGGCGCCAGACTTTCCATTCAGATGTGGTTGTGGACTTGGTGTGTTATCGTCGATTTGGCCACAATGAAATTGACGAACCATCTTTCACTCAACCAAAAATGTACAAGGTTAGCCCTTTTATATATTATGCTTTTCTTTATTTTGTTTTATGCATATTGCTTTTGGACAAGTAAATTAGATTTGCAATTTCGTTGACTTTTTATATAGGTCATCAGAAGCCATCCTTCAACTCTTGAAATCTATCAGAAGAAGCTTTTGGAAACAGGAGAGCTGACAAAAGACGACATTGATAAGATACACACAAAGGTCACATCAATTCTAAATGAAGAATTTCAAGCTAGCAAAGATTACATTCCAAAAAGAAGAGATTGGCTTTCAGCATACTGGCTTGGTTTCAAGTCACCTGAACAGCTTTCCCGTGTCCGAAACACTGGGTATGGTACATTTCAAATTCTTTTTTGCTCTTTTTAATTATATGTTCAATACTTCTGACATACTTTCATTTCCCCATTCAGTGTGAAACCAGAGATCTTGAAAACTGTTGGGAAAGCAATCACAACTATCCCTGAAAATTTCACACCTCATAAAGCAGTTAAGAGGATTTATGAACAGCGCGCACAAATGATTGAAACTGGGGAAGATATTGACTGGGGATTTGGAGAGGCACTTGCTTTTGCTACGTTGCTTGTTGAAGGTAACCATGTTCGATTGAGTGGTCAGGATGTTGAAAGAGGAACTTTTAGTCATCGTCACTCTGTAGTTCATGATCAGATAACTGGGGAAAAATATTGCCCCCTTGACAATGTTATAATGAACCAAAATGAAGAGTTGTTCACTGTTAGCAACAGGTAATCTTCCTATACATAACTATCGAGCGTATTTCAGCTTTCTTCTTAATCTATTGACTGCTATCCTGGTTTCTCTGTATCTCGTCTTTGCTTGTCTTTGGATATGACTTCTTCAACCTACAAACATACATCACCAATTTGCAACTATATTGTGTCACTAAACAGTTGTCACACATTCCCTTATTTTCAATTACTACTTTTTTAAAAGAATATTGTTTTGTTAATGTCATGGTTATTTGGTTATAGCTGTTTCATGCTTTGAATCTATGCCTGTTTTGCCATATTTTAATTCCTTCTGTTGAATATGCAGTGCTTCCATTTATTTCCCAATAACTATTCTAGTTTTTATTTGTGTAATGTGAATTATATGGTTCGCAATTCTTTGCTAAAACTGTATTAGCCATTTAAATTTTTTTTGTGAAATTTTAATGGTGTAGGAAAGTATTGGGTTACATTTCATAATATTAGTTGGGAAATTGGAATAATATGGGAACAGTAAGACACTTGGACTATGTTTGCAATGTAAGGTAGTTTTTTAGGAGTTAGATCTTGTTCACTCAATAATGATTTGTTCATTGTACTTGATTGAAAATGTAAGGTCATTTTGCCTAAAGAATTCAGTGAAGTTAAAAGTTAATAGAAAACAACTTTATTTTACATTTTCTTGCATTTTCTCTGTTCTGTTGAACTTTTTGTATACTATCAATAATTGTTAATGGGTTTACGTTTCTTTATTAAGATAATTCCTATTCTATGCTTCCAGCGTCTACTTTGGTATACATATTCATGGCTTAATTCATAATGTGCCTTCTTTTGCATAACAAGATTAATCAAGTAATCATAAAAACCGAGTGTAACTAGATACTACACTTATAGCAAAAAAATTCTTGATACTAATATTGAACAAATCATGAATTATTTTATATTTTTAGTCTCTTCTCTAATTAGTTTTTGAAACAATATCCAGCTCGCTTTCAGAGTTTGCTGTTCTTGGATTTGAATTGGGTTACTCAATGGAAAACCCCAATTCCTTGATAATTTGGGAAGCACAATTTGGAGATTTTGCTAATGGGGCTCATGTGATATTTGACAATTTCTTGGCTTCTGGTGAGGCTAAGTGGCTCCGTCAGACTGGGTTAGTTGTGTTGCTTCCTCATGGTTATGATGGCCAGGGCCCTGAGCATTCAAGTGCAAGATTGGAACGTTTTCTTCAGGTTCTTGTGAATCAATTTTATAATTTCTTGAAATTACTGTTCAGTTTTTTTTATCCTTTCTGGTTGAATCAGCTTCCGAATTTGGCTATTGTTTGTCTACCTCATTTTTATGTGTTGAATTTTTTTATTGATGATATTGATGACCAACATATTGGTAGTCCTAGTGAACTCTATGTATATGTTGCGATGTACCAACTTGAATTAAATGTTGTTATCATAAAAAAAGACCTTGGTGTTCTACTATTTTGTTTGTCATTCGATGTACTCACCCCGTAACAAAACAAACAAAATTGACCACTTACACACTAATTAAGATAGTTTGTTATTCACATTAATTATTGTTAATCTCGTTTAAAAGTTCAACTTCATTACCAAAATTACCCTTCATTTCATTTTATTGCATAAAAAATTGGACATCAAATGAATGACATTTTTTGAATAAAAAAAATGAAGGATATTTTTGATTTACTATCATTAAATAGGTTGAAAAGAGTAGACTTTTGTTTGTATTTTGTTACAACTTAAATGTGCCAAATTTGCTTATATTTTGTTTTGGAGGGAGTACATATGCTTCATATTTATAAGTAGATACTGAATAATGATTTATGCATAATTGCAATAGTTTGGTATATAAGGGTAATAATGTCAATTGAACAACAGTGAAACTGAAGCTAGACTAGTTTGATTTTGCTAACACTAAATGTAGGAATTGTGCAATAAGACAAAGGGGAAAACAGAAAAGAAAAAAAAGAGACAACTTTTCCGAAATTTAGATTGGTGGTTCAAATTTTTTATTTGTGCATGCAAGCAAAATAATTAACTCAAGCAATACCATTTTGATGCCTACTCTGGAACTTCTTTTTAGGCTTGTTGCTCTGTTCATCTTTCAAATTTATCTGTATGGTATTTAAATAACAGATGTTAATGCATTGTTGCTCGGACCATTTCTTTCAAATTTATCTGTATGGTATTTATATAACAGATGTTAAACAATTTGTTTTCCCCATTTAGTTAGTGGTCAAATAACATATTCTCTCCAATTTCATGGCAGATGGCTGATGACAATCCTTATATTATCCCTGAGATGGATCCAACTCTTCGGAAACAGATTCAGGAGTGTAATTTGCAGATTGTGAATGTCACAACTCCTGCCAACTTTTTCCATGTTTTAAGGAGACAGGTCAGTACAATTAATTAGTTAATGTTGGTTTTTTAAAATAATGTTCCATATTTTTATCTTATCCTGCTGCTTTTGTTCTTGCAGATACATAGAGAATTCCGGAAACCTCTCATTGTAATGTCCCCTAAGAACCTGCTTCGTAGCAAGGCTTGCAGATCAAATCTATCAGAGTTTGACGATGTCCAAGGACACCCTGGTTTTGACAAACAGGGAACCAGATTTAAGCGCCTCATAAAAGACCGTAACGACCACTCCAATGTCGAGGAGGGTATTAGACGTTTAGTACTCTGCTCCGGAAAGGTGCGTGGTTGTCACATATTAGAACCAACTGTCTTCATATTAACTAGTTTTTTGTGCTATTTCATCTTGTGGATTTTATAACAATGTTTTTGAACTATATATCTGGTCCCTCAATTTAATATACTAGGGTTTTAATATTTTTTAAGAATGCTGTTGCTGACTATAAAAACCAACTCTTTCCTGCAGGTTTACTATGAACTTGATGAGCATCGATCTAAGGTTGATGCATCGGATGTTGCAATATGTAGGGTGGAACAGCTTTGTCCTTTCCCTTACGACCTTGTCCAACGAGAGCTTAAAAGATATCCAAGTATGTATTTTTCGTTTTTGAACACATCAAAGTATTTATTTTTACAGGTTGTCAAAGTATATATATACAAGATGTCCAATGATACATTGTCTTTCTGTTTGGAAATAAAGATCTAAAAATTTCTCATTTTCATGTTGCATCTCTGACCTTGTCATAATAATAGAAATAATAGTTCTGCTAATAGAGAGATAATTCTTCACTTTTCCTAAAATTGGTCATCATAATATTTTTGGCAAAACCGTTTTTTTTTTCCTTTTTCCTAAAATGTTTGAGAGGAGGGGACACAAAAGGACCATCAGTGTAAACTAGTTTTACATTGATGTCCAATAAGAATTAAAAATGAGGTAACAAAATAGGCTTATGTGACTTTGATGAGTTCTCTCGATGTTTTTGACAAACAATTTTACACCGACATTTAATACCTCGTTAAACTCAATGTTTTAACTTTTAAGCATTAAAGAAGGTAACACTTACATTTTCATATTTTTTATGTCTTACATTTTTTTTCTGTTTGTTTCTTATAGATGCAGAGGTTGTTTGGTGTCAAGAAGAACCAATGAACATGGGTGGATACACTTACATCTTACCGCGACTTGTCTCTTCTATGAAAGCTGTAGGTAGAGGTGGTTTTGACGATGTCAAATATGTCGGTCGTGCTCCATCTGCAGCCACAGCCACTGGTTTCCTCAAGGTTCACCAGAAGGAGCAAGCCGAGATTGCCGAGAAAGCCCTTCAACGGGAACCAGTCAACTTCCCATTCTGAAAGGTTTTGCATATGAATGCTTTTTGAGGATTATAGTTCACTTGATTTATTTATTTACATAAGGTGGCTTAATTATGTTTGCTTTTGAGTTATTTGGTCTTTATGTTTCTCATGCAAAGCTTATAAAGTTCATACATATACTAAATGCTGAGATAGTTTTGTTTCTTTGTCGAAGAGGTAATTGCTATGTAATGTAACACGGAAATGCGTGTTGCCTTTCCTAGTGGAATCGGTACCTTGATGGTTTCACTTTTTGTTTTTGTTTTGTTTTCCATACACTAGTACAATGTAATTTTGAAAGGCCTACTGTTTATTCAATAAATTATTTTTTCTCTAGATTGAATTATTGTATACTTTAAATACTGTCTTTATAAGCTTTTTAAATAATTTTTGAGTTATATATTGCACGGTCCTTTTAAGTTATTTACTTTTAAGTTAGTTATTGTATCAGAATAGTCTTTTACGTTTTTTTTTAGTCCCTTTCTTCACCATTTTATCTTCATCCCTTGCAAAACAAAACCCTAGCACGCGAATAGTGAAATCCAAGAATTTAAGTAATTTTTTCCATTGCTTTTGAATCTTTTTCTGCAAGCACAAAAGAGATTATAAACTTTCCATTATTAAATTAGTTGAGATCTTCTCATTTTTTTTAAAAGAAATGGAGGACTCAATTTAGAGAGAGAATGATGCAAAAAGTAGACACCTATCCTTGACCTCAATTATAACAACGGATCTAATTTCAATTTTCTTGTTAAGAATGATGGTTAAATGTACTTTAGTTTTTGTTGATTTCATCTAAAAAAAAGAAATACATTTACTAACATGCACTTAGTTACTTTATTATAATCTTGGCACATCTAGAATATTTTGGTTATTCAATCTCTTATTGTCAATATTATTCTTGAGTATATTAAAATTAAATTTAAGAATAAAAATAATAAAAAATTAAAAATGAGTCACAATTTAAAAAAAAAAAAATCGTACTTATGAATTGATACTTCCAATCTTTAAGAAGATATTAATTATATTTTTTTAATTGCACATTTAATAAATATAACATGCATCAATCTTAATTTAATATTTTCTATTTTACATTTCTAATAAATATATATATACAAAAAAAAAGTAACAGATAATATAATCGACAAATATAATATTTTTTCTCTATTTGACATATAGAAAATCAAAGTTGCATGTGTGGGGTCATTAGAGACTATATGGGTCCATTTATGACAAGTTCAAATTGGAAATGTAAATTTATGATGGGACCAATGGTTGGTGAAGCGCAATTGCAGTAACGAAACTTGGTTTCACTGAAGTTATTCTGGGAAGTGATTGCACATATAAGGTAATTCAAACAAAAAAGATAAAAGTAAATTAATAAAAGTTATATTCTATCCTTTACACATTTTATTTTTCTTACTTTCATGAAATAGTTGATATATCATTTATGGTAGGATTAACAGAGATTTTTTTATATTAATATCTTATTTTTTAAATTTTTACCCCAAATTATCTTAAAATTAAAAATATTAAATTGTTTTACTTTTTAAACCATATAGAAAACTCCGAGAAACTTACAATTTACCGAAGAAAATTTTGTTTAGACTGAGTAGCAGGTCGCACACGGGTGACGTGACCATATAACGATGTGAATTTTTTTTCACCCTTTTAATAATAATTTAGTTATTGATTATTTAATAAATTAAAAATAATTAAAATATTTAAAAAAAAAACAAAACATTATTAATAAAATAAAATATATTAAATTTTAAAAAAATATGTGGTTAATTAAATGTATCAGAACAAATAATGTGTTATATTATTTTAACAACTCTATAAATAAATTTATGTTATTATAACAATTTTATCTTACTTTGTACATAAATTAGTCATTTAATTCTATTTTGTTAATCACTTTTTTTTTTTTCGGATCTAATAATAATAATAAAATAATTATAATTAAAAATAGTAAATTATATTAATAACATGAAAATAAAAGAAAAAAATACATGAAATTAAAAGATAAAAAAACAATACATCAACTTTAAGAGATTAAACTCATATGTTGCATGTACGAGGCTATAGTTGAGAGATTAAAACAAGAAACTCATATGTTTCTTCTTCTAATAAGTGAATTTTCAAAAAATGGGTGCACAATAACTTTAGAAACTCATACATTTCATTTTCTCTAACTTCGTACATGCAATGTATGATAATCTTTTAAGTTTGATGTATTTTTTTCCTTCTATTTAATTTATTTTGTTTCATTTTATTAATATGATTTATTATTATTATTATTATTATTTTATTATAAATTTTTAATTATTAGATTCGAAAAAAAGGAGAGAGTAGTTAATAAAATAAAATTGAGTGGCTAAGATAAAATAAGATTATTATAATAGTATAAATTTATCTATAAAATATGACGAAATTGTTAAAATAATTTAACACGTTATTTATTCTGACACATTTAATTAACCATATTTTTCTCTCTTAAATTTAATGTATTTTATTTTATTAATAATATTTTTATTTTTTAAATATTTTAATTATTTTAATTTATTATATAACAAATAACTGAATTATTAGAAGGGTGAAAAAAAAACATTTACACTTTAAATAGCAACTTACTGAAAAGGTAAAAAAATAGGACAATTTAGTCTTTTATTTTCAATGTAAGGCAAGTTGGTATAAGAATTTGAAAAGTAGAATATTAATATAAGAAACTCATTTTATATTCTCACTAAATAAATAAGATTAAATTAAGTAAACAATTCATTTTAGACAGTAAAATATGTAATATTATAATATGAATAATAAAGTAAACAACTTGTAAATAAATGAATAAATGTTAATATTATATACACATGACCAAACATAAATAATCATAATATAAATAATAAATTTACGCATTTTACTAATTTCTAACGCAAATCCACCAAACAAGTAACATATTGCATCTAATAAGTCGCAACAAGAACCATCAATTAAACTTCAAGGTCCAAAACTCCTCTTAAAATATCTTTTACTATTTAGTCGTTTAATATCTCTATATTAAAATAATTTTTTAAAATCACCGTTCATTATTTAATTATTTTTTTTAGATTTAAGTGAAGGAGTTTATCAGTCTAATATTTTGTTAATCTATAATATTTTTTTTAAAATTTAAATTTTTAAGAAAAATATCAAAAAAATCTAAAATGTTTTTTCTCGAAAAAAAATCAAAAACTTATTTTTTTGAATAAAAAATCTCGAGAAAAAAAATATAAATCTTTTATAAATTATTTTTTATCAAACTTTTTTATTGGAGGGGACTTCCTTTTTTACCTTACTAACTATGCAATTTTTTTACTTTTCTAACATAAAGATTAAGACCAATAACTAATAAAATTGTGAAATTGTCATTTATAATTGCAACTAAAATAAATAATACCAACCGTTAATAAATAAATAAATAATTAATATTATGATTAGGGGTAAGTGGTGAAACTATGTTAATGTTAAAAACTATGACAGTAAACAAATAAATTATTAATATTATGATTAGTTGTAATTGGTGAAACCATGTTAACGTTACAAACTATCACAAACCAACTCAAATTAAAAATGGCTAATATTAACTGTTAATAAATAAATAAATAATAATGATTAGTTGTCAATGTTAAAAACTATCAGCCCAACTCAATTCAACCCAACCCAACTCATCCCATCCCAAACCTCAATTTACTTACTTGCAAGTGTTTCTTAATTATCCAATAACACAGTGCCATGTCACAATAATCAACCTAATATAACACTCCACGTGACTATCCACCATATGCCAATGGTTCATTTCATGCTAATGCAAGGCACACAGTTTAACGGTTCAGATTACCCAGATGACACTAACTCTTATGTAAAAAATGCCACGTGTATGGTTATACAAGATTCTCATGTGATAACTCTACATAGCTCCACACTATATCAGATCCAAATTCACTTCTAAACAAAACTAAAAAAGCACTCCCAATCACAAAAACACTTCGTTTTCAAAGTGTCATCATCAACAGCGCCACCGCCAGGAAATTCTCCGACGTTAGTCCGGTACTGTGCTCCGGGCTTGGTCAATTAAATGAAGGGATCCTAGCTTCAATCATTCAATTCCATTTTCTCATTTTAGGTTACTTTCCTATTTTCAAATTAATACTATTTTTGTTTTATTTTATATATATTTTTTTGTATTGGTTTGACGAGGATGAAGATTTTGATTTTATGTTGCAGTTGATTGAGTTTGAAGGTGTTGATTATATGTTACGGGCAGTGTATTGTGTTTAAGGTGGTGCTGTGGTGGTGATTTGCAATTTCTGGTGAGTTGTTGAAATAGTCAATCATTGATATCAACAAGAGAAATGGTATGTTTCTAATTTTAGAGAAAGTAATGCAAATTGTGAGTTTGTGATTTTTGTGTTTTTGTTTTGGTTTATGAACTGGTATAGAGTGGAGTATACTCTTTCTATGTCACTCTATTCTTATTTTTTTATTTTTTTTTTGAAGCATGATTTGAATTTTTGTTTTAATTTTAGGGTTCAAAGAGACCTGATGTTTTTATTTGTAGTTTATGTTTTGTTAGTTTAGTTAATAAATTGTGAGGGACCTCTTTGTTTTAATAACTATTTATCACCAACGATTCTAATGAAAGACGTGTGTCCAGATTAATATGTACAAACATAGCATTAACACGAACAAGCTCTAATTATGGAGGGCCTCAAAAATTTTTGATACTAGTATTTAACACTTAGTTTAACTAATGTTATGAACTTATTAGGATTTAACACTTAGTTTAACTTGAGGTTAGAGTTTTTTAACATAATTAATTCAATAGTGATTTTTTTTTGAAATGTTATCTAAATTTTGGATTCTTTAATCGGTGTGTTTTATGAGTAGCATTATTTCTATGAGTAGAATTGTAGTTGTTGTGTTATCATTGTCGAAATGTATCTTTGAGTTTAATATAGGAAGGTGATATGCTATCTATACATACCAAATGGTATGCATCACGTAAATTGGTATGTGTAGAGTGCATCATGTAGATTGGTATGTTTATAGGGACTAAAATTTATTTTACCAATTTTTTTTAATTATTAAAATTGCACGTTATTTTATTAGGAATCCAATTTTGAAGAATAGAACAAGGCCTCCAAATTTTTTAAGACAGCCCTGCCGGTGCCCAACGCATGTCAGTGTCGGTTACCGACACATTAATTACATTCTACTAATTCATTTTTTCAAATTATTATCAGTGCCGATGTGTTAGTATTCGTGCCATGTCAGTATTCGTGCAGTGTGGGGAATTTATAAGTAGTTCTATGGAACGCAATTTTGATGAATTATGAAATTATTCACCAACTGGGTTGATCACTGATCAGATTAAAGAAGTACTATGAGGTTTATTATTTCACTTTGGAACTGAGTTGTGAGCGTACTCATTGGCAAATTTTTATACTGATTCATAAGATTTTATTGTAAATGTGAAATGTTAACTTGGAGGTAATAATAGTGTGATTTATGTGCATGCTTGAAATGGATTCTGGATGTCCTTTTATTGAATTGTTTTTGCTTGTTTGTTTACATGTACTGCTTTTAAATGGAAGCTAGAGTTAAGATATTATTTCATTTAGGAAATTTGGATGAAGATTCATGAAACACATGCTTCATTAAATGTGCTTTATTCTTGTTGTGAAATACTGTCTTACTTGATTGATGGTGGTTTTGTGATTTGTGTTTATTAGGTATGTTATTGTGTAACTTATTTATGGCTTGTAACCAGTAAATATTTGATTATAAATTCCATACATGGAATACTACTATGTCTTGTTTTAAATGCATTGTCTGAATCTTCACTTTTTTTATGATAAATCATGTTAAGACCAGTGTAAATGTCGATACAAGTGCGAAAATAGAATATACCTCACCTAATGCAGTATGGTAATTTAACACAATTTTTAGAATTGCCTTTATATATTGATCGTATATTTTCCTCATCTTGTGTCACTAATGAGGATTAGGGTCCGAAGGTGATTGTGTAGTAATCAAGGGATTCTTTCATTGGAAATATCCTTGCATTTTCTATGTCATCTGGTCAGCTCTAGTCTGAGCGATTTTTTGAAGATACCTATAGCGAAGACCTAAAGTGCTTTGCTTTGGTTCTCTACATGATTATCAATAAGTTATCTGACAATATGAGTTGCTTATTTTTTATTTTAAGGATAGTTAGTCAGAAGAAAATCCTGCCATAGTCTTTTTGTTTTTTGGTTCTTCAACAGTTGGTCCATCTTTGAACATTGCAAATTCTTTCAATTAGATTCTAAGCTATGTTTTTTTGCAGTCTTTTCAGAATAAAGGGTTTTGGATGCCAAGGGATGCTGGCTGTTTAACTAACGAAAATGTTGGATATGATGGTTCTTCAAGAATCGAACCAAAGCGAAGTCATCAGTGGTTTATGGATACAGGTGAACCAGAGATATTCAGCAACAAGAAACAAGCAGTTGAAGCTGTTGGTGACAGGCCAATTTCAGCTGTGAATGTTTCTCAATGGGACACCAGTTCTGGATTTCACTCGGTGGTAGGCCAATTTTCCGACCGTCTCTTTGGATCTGATCTTTTACGGTCTGTCAATTCAGTTGATAAAAGCATGCAGTCAATTGGAAGTGGAAATCTGAACATGGGAAGGAAGGATTTTGGGAATCAGTATGGTAATGATCCATCTGTGGGACTGTCAATATCTCATACCATAGGAGACCCTTCACAGTGTCTGAATTTTGGTGGCATCAGGAAAGTTAAAGTTAATGAAGTTAGAGATTCTGACCATAGCATGCCAGCTGCATCCATAGGGCACTCCTTTAGTAGGGCTGATAACAGTACAATTTCAATGAGTTCTGGTTACGATAAGAATGATGGCAATAATACATCAGGCCCAACTTATAACAATGGATGTGACAACACCACTGCTATGGGGTTAAGCAAGACTGATGACAGTCTCCTTGCAATGGGTCACTTCTTCAATAAAGGGGATGGGAATTTTATGTTGATGGGTCACAATTATGGCAGTGGATCACAATTATCAATCGGTCGGTCCTTTGACAGGGGAGATGGAAATTTCATAACAATGGGTCAGTCATATGGAAAGGAAGATGGCAATTTAATATCTCTGGGAACCTCATATTCCAAGGGGCATGAGAGCTTTACATCAATGGGTCCAACCTATGGTAAATCAGGAGAAAATTTTACAACTGTTACTCCTTCCTATGACAAGGGCACCGATCAATTAATATCAATGGGTCCGGTATATGATAAATTGAATTCAAATATTGCTTCAACAGTTCCATCATTTGATAGTGGCAATTGTAGCTCTTTCCCTATGGGTCAAAACTTCAATAAGTTTCAGGGAAGTGCCATATCTTTTGGAGGTTTTCATGTTGATCCTGAATCAAATCCCTCTGATGGAATCATTAATAATTCTGATTCGTTAATAGGAAACCAGAACTCAGCTCAAGGTGTGGATAGGCAGAACGATCTGACCGAATCAAACCCCGATCCGCTTGTAAATAACACCCCAAAACCTAATGCTAAAACTGATATTGTTGTTAAGAATAAAGAGCCAAAGCCCAAGAAGGCTTCTACTAACAACTTCCCTTCAAACGTCAAAAGTTTGTTGTCAACTGGTATTTTTGATGGTGTTGCGGTGATATATTGTACATGGTCAAGGGAGGTAAAATACGTTATAATTTTATCTTGCCTTAGAGTTGTTGTTGTTATTTCTTCTAACGTTTTTAAAAAATTGTGTTCATTGGCAGAGAAATCTTAAAGGAGTCATAAAAGGAACTGGTTACTTATGTTCATGTGATGACTGCAAGGATCAAAAGGTTAGCATATTAAATCACTTACGTTCTTATAATCTGCAAAATCCTAACTAAAGGGCTCATGTAATAAATTATGTAATGAAGGCTCTTAATGCATATGAGTTTGAGCGTCATGCCGGGGCCAAAACTAAACACCCTAATAATCACATATTCTTTGAGAATGGAAAATCCATCTATGCTGTTGTTCAAGAGCTGAAAAACACTCCTCAGGAGATGCTTTTCGATGCAATTCAGACCGTGACTGGATCCACCATCAACCAAAGGAACTTCCGTATTTGGAAAGGTCAGCAGAATTTTCAGTTTGCATTCCTACACAGATCCTTGTCTGGATCTTTCATCCTTAGATATTAAAGTCTGACATAGATTATTCAACTTTTTGATTTTAATATGTTTTCCCCCTTTTCAGCATCATACCAAGCTGCAACTCGTGAGCTTCGGCGCATCTATGGAAAGGATGACGTGGTCATACCATCTTAAGTTCGATGTTCTTCTCGAAAGTTCAGAATAGTTCGTAGATATGTAATTTGTTGAGTGTGTGAATGGCAGCTTCAAAGTTTGACTTTGTAATTGAAAATTTTACTTGGTTTTCTTGTAGGAACTTGAATGTTTTATTTATGGAAATGAAGATGTCTATTTCGTGGTTCCATTTCATTCTTTCTCTCGCAATTTGCTCATATATAACGAATTTCATTCTATCAACTTGATCCTGAAAAAAATCGTGGTAATTAACTCTCCTTCTTCATTGTTGATGAACTCAGTCTTTTCACATTATCTCCAAAGAAAACTCATTCAGGTTCATTTCCTCCTCCTTGTCGATTTGTCTGCTTTGCATTGAAAAAAATTTATACAACTTTAGAAGCCATTCTTCGTATTTTAGCAGAAACAATAGTAACAATGGTGAGAATTTATCATATAGTTAATGTTGATTGATGAGGTGCATGTTTCCAAATAAATCAATATAACTTGCGAGGAATATAGAGCTAGAACTTAGTTGATTGATGGATAAATTTAGTACATCAAAATAAATTGCAAGGCATACAGAGCTAGAACTTGTGTTGGTAGCTCTCCAATTTAGCTAACTGTTGTGCAAAGGAAATGAATTCTCTCGTGTGTAATTCTCTCATGTGTAATTTACACTTTTGGTTCTCTTCTATAAAAATTGAGATATTAACATCTTTATTATGCTTTGTCTAAAATAGAAAGTTGTTGCAAGTCGAAGATTATAATATTTGGTTTTTAATTTAATATATGCACTATAGGATATTGACAGAAAAGGTTGAACAATCGCAAAGCCAAATTTGTTATGCTAAAAAAAAACTTTAAATTTGGAAAGATACGTAAATTAATCTCTTAATTTTTTAATTGAAAAATACATTTATAAAATTATAAAATATTAATCAAAATAGTTCATTAAATTTTTATGGTTAGAAACTATACTGTGACGTCGTGGATTCATTTTTTTTTATGCACTAACTTGTCTATAATTAGCCACTGTACAATAAATTTGTCTATGACACAACAATGAAAGACAACAATTTCATTGCTAAATTTATCACCAAAAAGATGATATTAATGTGGAATTAACATAGACAATTACAATACTACGTTAAAATATCTAACAACATTTTAAAAAAATACTAATTTATAAAATTTAAGATTCAATTAGTTACAATTTCAAAACCAATAAAATTTAATTTTAAAGATGAGTCCATTGTGCCACATCATTTTGAAGTAATTTACTCCTTTAGATGAGGTTCATTGTGCCACATCATTTTGAAGCAATTCACTTCTTTTTTACTCCAACTGTGAACTCAACAAAATTCAAGTTCTACTATATCACATCACCCTAAATCAATTCATTTATTTTTTACTGTTTAACTTTTAAAAAATCATATTATATTTCATTACTTTAATTTATATTTAATTTTTTTATAACTTAAAAATATTAATTTAAATATTCTAATTAATATTATTATACATTATTTTAATTTAAAATTAAAATCAAAATAAAAATTTAAAATAAAAAATAAATAAAAAAGTACTATTAATAAAAACTTAAATAAATTTCTGTAATAAAAATTGTGAAGAAAAAATATAAGTAACAAATTGTTCCTATTAATAAGCTAACAATCGTAATTAAAGATAAAAAAAGACTAACGGTGGTATATTAACTAAAAAAAAAATTAATGGTTACAAAATTATTATTATTTAATAAATTAAAAAGAAGTTAGCGACTATAAATTAATAAAAAATGATATTTATTATTATTAATAAATTAATAAAAAATAGCGATTATAATTTTATTATTATTAAATTGTAAAGTACAGTTCTTTCGTGACAATACCGTGATGACGCATTGACACAATTCTAACTGTAAACCCACAAAACACTGGAAGTTAAATAATTACACGCCAGCAGACGAACTCATTTTAGTCTCTTGTATAAATTTCAATATCCAACTTATATAAATTAGAATTTTGTGATCAATCTAATAAACTTTAGTGAATTAGGATGTAAAATTAAAGGCACATTAATTAATTGTGGTCCATGTTGGATTTACTCTTAGAGGATTTTATTCTCCCACGTTTAGTCAATTATTTATTCTACATATTAGTTGGAGAAAGAGGCTGATTTTCCTTCATTCATGATAATATTTATTTAGTTCATATTCACGTATTAAATTCGACGAGATTGACATTTAACCTCTACACAGCGAGACAATTAGGATATGATCCAAATTAGAGAGGCTCCAACTTTTGGTTATAATATATCTTGAATTTTAAAAAATTAGATTGATATTCTTAATTTTTTATACCGTAATCACTTTAAAATTTTATATTTATATGTTCAAAATATCTAAAGTATGAAATTACTCTTATAATTTCACTCGACACTCCTCTGGATTTTCTCTCTATGTAGACTAAATTTAATTTCTCATAACTCTATCTTCTCACTATTTTACATTGTAGTTGTTGTGTTATCATTGTCGAAATATATAATTGAGTGTAATATATGAATGTGACATGTTATCCATACATTTTTAATATGAATTAGTCAAATTAAATGACATTCATCATGAAGATTGGTATGAGTAGAATTTTCGTGCATTATGTAGATCAGTATGTGTATAGAAACTAAAATTTATTTTATCAATTTTTTTAATTATTAACATTGCACTTTTTTTTTTTATTATGGGTCCAATTTTTAAGATTAGAACATGACCTCCAAAATCTTTAAGACGACCATGAACTTTGATCAAGTGCAGATTCATATCCAATTAACAACTTTAACGTCGTCGATGTCACAACTTCGGAGACATATATTTTGGGTCGATTATGTCATATTTGTTGGCTTCACTATTATAAACATTTTATCGTTTTATGCTATTAACCTAAATATTGTGAGTTTGTTTGCATATTTATCTTTTTTGATTTTAACGATTTTGAATTGAATTATTTTCTATTAATGTAATTTCTATCAATGTGAAGGAATATCATTCTTTTTAGTAAAAAAAAAATATTTGGTTGGAAGAAGAAATCAAGTAAAAAGAAATAGGTGAAAAAGAGCACAAAATAACTAAGATGTGAGATATAGTTCCCTTGCATTTGGTGATTATGCATTTACACATCTGAATTATCAGAGGTTGTTTGATAAAGATTATGCAATTCATATTTAAATTTGGTGTTTTTTAATTAAATAATTAAAATTATTGAAATGTGTCCAAATGATAAAATTATTTTGAACAATTTGATCAAGATTGAACATACATTGATGTATCTAAATGTGTGAATGTGTGGATTTCTCAACTATAGGGAATCTAAATTCCTAAAGATATAATCAAAGTATATTTAAAGTATTATTTGATGTAAGAGGAAAATAGAATAAATAGTAGATAAATATTATACAATTTGAAACAAAAAAAATTACATTACGTAACAAACTAACAATAATTAAACTTATCAATAAGTTAATATCAATATTTTAAAGTAAAACACTTCATAGCTTAGTCTTTTAGTTTGAGTTGATTAAATTAATTAGTTTATTTTAATCTTTTGATTTGATTGAGTTAATAAAAAAAGTAAAAGAAAAAAGAACCCTAACTTACCTCTGGAAAGTTTTTTCTAAAAAAATTGTTTTTCTTAATCTATCCCAACGGGACTACTTGATTCTCCTTGCCCAGTCGTGTTTTATTGGTTGGTAAACTGGGTGGGCCAACTTAAATGGACAAAACGATTCAATCCGACGGTTTCAGACTATTTTGCCACCCATAATCTCCACCAAGTTAACACAAAAAAGAGAGGATAAATTTATTGAATACAAATAAAATAACTGATAGACACAAAGAAAAAGACACCGTAATTAAATGCTACTCTCTTCTTCCCGCAATATTGACCTATTTGATCATTTTATATTGATAAAAAAATTATATAAAGTGATAATACTGTTTTACTAAATTATCCTTATAAAGTATTGATATATTTTCCATACCTATAAATGTATCGCGAAATATATTGAATTGAGAGTGGTGAATGTAGTAATAGTTAACAATAAAATAAACCATCAATTTGATATTGAATTATCGCTCTTTCTATATTGGTCCTTAAACTATTAAAATATACTAAAAGGTCCCTAAACTATTCTTAATCCAACTCCTTAGTCTCTCTTTCAATTTTCTCTTTTGGATGTCTGTCAAGGTTAACTATTTTTTCATTGTTTAGTTCTTAAGTCATGATTTTAAATTGCGATTAATGGTCATGGGTGAGGCACTTTGATTGTGGGCATTGTGGCTATTGCAATACATACACCGTCACGTCGAAATATTAAAGCAGTATCACATGGTGCTACAATAATTTAAAACTTTTCCTTAAACTAAGAAAACAAATCAATATAATTCATAATGTTTCAAAACACACAATTTAGTTCATCAACTAAATGAGTAAACTACTAAACACATGAAACCAATAAACCAATTAAAAGAGTACACCAACTGATTTTTTTGAGTATTTTTATAGAGTCAACACCCATATTCAAATTTTACCTTTCTATTTGAAACATTAGTTTAATGAAATCTCTTCTAGTTTACTAGTTTATGTAACGCTAACTAATTTAAGGATTTTTCATTTTCCTTATTGGTTTAAGCAAAATTTAATTGATTTATTTATTTACATTATATTTTGTAATGTGCTAAATTCAAGAAGAAGAGTACTGAAATTGGGATTATTAATTTGGTTCTGAAATTTCACCCTAAAAGGATGGTGGGGTGGGGAGGAGAGGGGTGTGTGGTGGTTTGTGAAATGGGTCTGGTTTATTTGAATTGAAGGTTGCTTTGTGGGTGTAGGAGTTTAGCGGTGTGGATTTGTGTGGCTTGTGGGATGAAGAGTACTTATCTTCATAGACCTTAGCAAGGGACACAGCTTTCACGATCGAGATAGGTGTGTGGATCATCACATCTCTTTTGATTTCAACATTCAAATCACTAATGAAGCAGTCCACCAATGCATCATGGCTCAAGCCATAAACCCGATTAGCCAAAGAGGTAAAATGTAGATAGTAATCAGCGACAGTACCAGTTTGTTGCAACTTGAATAACGTTGCTCTTGGACATTCATAGATCGATGGTCCAAAATCCAGTTCAAGGGCACGGGTGAACTCAACCCAAGAGTGAAAAGGGTGAGAACGTTGCATCATTTGGAACCAAGGGACTACGTCCTTGTCCAAGTGCACAGAAGCAATAGTTAACCGGTCCAGATCCGGTGTATCGTAATAATCAAAAAACTGCTCTGCACGAAATATCCATTCTAGCACATTGTTGCCATCAAAACACGGAAATTCGAGTTTAATGTTTCTCACTTGAAATGATTGTTTTTTTGAGTTACCGGCACCATGGGTTTTTCGTTGTGGGCTCTGGTTCAGTAGCGTGTCAAGCGCGGATGTGATTTGCGAAAACTTGCTTTCCGTGTTCATTTGCATCGCCTCCAGTTGTTCAAAGTGAGAGGAATTTGCAATTCCCAATCGGGCCATCTGCTCGTGAATATCGTTGGAGAGTTTTTCGATTGCTTCAGCGTTGCGCTTGACGTCGGAACTGAGCTATTTCAACCTTGTGTTTTCTGCCATGGTGAAATGAAAGCACCAAATGTAATGTGCTAAATTCAAGAAGAAGAGTACTGAAATTGGGATTATTAATTTGGTTCTGAAATTTCACCCTAAAAGGAAGGCAAACGTACAAAATGCACTATTAGAATATAACAGAGGAAGAAAGAAGAATTGATAGATCTAACCAATCATATCCCCTTTTAGATATTGACAACATTCCGTAAATACTAGATCTTGGGTGTACGTAGTCCTGCAGCCTTGAGCTAGTCATGCGATTTCTCATTCCCTCCTTGGCACCTGAATTCCCGGACCTACTCTAACAAAATTATTCTCTTGTGGGACCCCTTCATTTGGCTTAGAATGGATTATGCCTTCTTTCATTGCATATTTATGCACTAATAGTAGCTTTAATAATGTGTGAATATAAAAGAATAATATAATTAATATTACTTTAAAAATTGAAAGTAACAATTATTTTGAATATTTTTGTTATCAAATTATTATGAATCAAATTTGAACTCTTGGTCCTGAGACAAAAAGTGAAGTTGTGGATGAAGGTGATGATTGTTACACATAACTCCTTATAGAGGATGGTATACCTCCACACAATGCGGCTATCAAGTAAGTTGTTGTCAGCGAATGAGAGGTTTTAAATTATAATTTTACTGTATTTTTATTGTTTCAATTCTCCTTCCTTTATACTAGATTATCTAGAGTTTCTTGAAGAATTTTGTTACGCTAATTGAAAAGGGGATTCGTGATTCTTGGATTATCCTATGATGTGAGACATTTGTCCCTTTTGGTAAGAAATGATGAATGCTAACTGTGGTTGTAATCATGGTTTGATTGTCATCAAGTGACGGATGTTAACATAGATCTAGGATTTGGTGGCTAGGATTTGAGGTATAGATGGGTTACCATAGTCATCGACTTAAGATCCTTTCATGCGATATGTGCCTTAACTTTGAGAAAATTTTGTGCCCCTGTGAATCGGATCAAGTCAATCTAAATTGGTCTCATCTCCTTTATGGGTCTGATCTACGATATTTTGAGACTCCTTTTTGCAAATATCAATATCGTCAACTTTGAAAAATTACTTCATAATAGTGATTCAAAGAAGACACTTTTGCATACATATAACGAGTGATGCATCATTGGTATATTATATGTGCTTCATTTAAATGTCAAATAAAAAATCTCATATTATTTATTAGTGATAAATATTTGTCCCATATTTTTTAATTTAATAATAGCAAATATTTATCCTATATTTTTTAATATATATATATATATATATATATAACAAATATTTATCATATATTTTTTTATGTATTAATGACAAATATTTATCTAGTAATTTTTTATATTTATCATTGACAAATATTTGTCCCATGTGTTTTTTTTAATATTTATCAATGAAAGAACTTTGTTATTGTTTATTAAAATATATTAATAACAATTATTTTTCTGATGTTTTATTATTTATCACTGTCAAATATATGTCATACGTTTATTTATTTATTATAGACAAATATTTATCCTATTTTTTTTTATGCATCAATTATAAATACTTATTCGATGTGTTTTTAATAGTATTTATCAATGACAAATATTTGTTCAATATATTTTTTTAGTGTTTTTCTATACTTAAAATTGAAGAAGGCAACTTCAATTTTTTTAATATGAATTTTTTGCTAGTGTTCTCATATCTTATGTTGATAGTGGAAGATAAAAAATAATGTAGAGATGAAAAAT
>JBBPBS010000629.1:4831495-4859859 GCA_037974835.1 Cicer judaicum | reverse complement strand
ATAACTATATTTTATATAAATAAATTTTTTTAGAAAATAATTAAACATTGATTCATTTATTACTTATTTCAAATAATTTTTAAATGCAATTCTCTTCAAAATTTAATTTCTATTTTTTTTGTTAATGTTATTAATATTCAAATCTTCGAAAAATGTTATTATTTAATATATTTAATAAAAATGGAGAAGAAGAAATAATTACTATTAGTAATATTAAATATTTCTAATTAGTACTCATAAATTAAAGACATTAGTAAAATAAAATCGGTGATCGGTAGTAAATTTAATCCAATTCATACTATATTATAAAGATTCTAAATGTGATGTGTTACATATGTGTTACAATTGCTACAAATATTGATTGCTGCCACACATATTTGTTTCTATATCATTTTACATATCTGAACAATTCAACAAAAATGAATGATAAAATAAGCCGCATCCGTCACTACTGACGTAAATTTGTTTCAATTTATGCAGAGAAATTCAATTTGTTTATGTGTGGGTGTGATTTTTTCCGAAATTAAAACTCGAAGTAGGGAATAATTTAGGGCATTGACATTCACTTCGTATTAGAAGATGTCTCGTTAATAATATTTTTGTCATTTTTATATTTTATTTATATATATCTATTCAATATATTTAATATTCTTTTAAACATTAAAAATTATAATTATTTCTCAATAAAAGGAATATAATTTTAATATTATATAAAAATAATAATTATATATATATATATATATATATATATATATATATAAATAGTTGCAAGTGCGAAAAGAAAATTCAAACTCTAACAGATATGAAGATAAATTAAAACTTAAATTTCACACCATATAAAAACTAGGTACTAATTTTTCCAAGTATGCCCTTGCTCTATCCGGCAGCTATAACTATTTACAAATAGTAAAAAACAAAAGTAAACAAATAAACTATTCAAATCCATAAACTATATTATATGTTGAAGAAACTAACCTTTCAATTTGAAATTGGAAGACAATGATTGATGTAGTAATTGTTCAAATTTAATCAAAAATAGAAATTTTAAATATGATAATAAAAATACTAATGGCAACTACATATAAGAAATGAAGATTTTGTTAACTTTTTATATAAAGTTTTGTTATCCAATCATATTGTCAATATAACATTTTAAATTTTTTGTTAGAAAAAATAGTTTAAAAAAAATTAAATTATAATTGTAATATTACTAATGAATATTTCTAAGAAAATGAAGACTTCTTTTATTTTTGGGACAAAAATAAGAGCTTATTTTAACTATTTAAATTTTATCGAAATATTTTATCATTGTTTTTTGTGTATTTTTTTTTAGTAAAACTTGTTATGCTTATTTTATGATAGATATTTAGTGATATAATTTTATTTTATTTATTTAATATTTGTTTATCAAAAAAATTTATCCAAAAAAGGCACAGGTCTCAGATTAATTTTTATTGTTTTCTTTGTATTTTACAAATATATTAAATATTTTGTAGTAAAAATTAAGTCCATTTATTTACGCCATCAGTGATGGTAACAAACTTTTCCACCCCTAAAACCAAAAAAGAACTTTTAGATCCATGATGATTAATGGTCACAATATGCTTTTTCAATTAGACACACATAATGGAATTGTCCAAAGAGTTAGAATTTTAGATGAATAAATATAGATATGTTCTCACGGGCGATTATGACAACTAACGACTTCTTTTTGATACTACTACAAGTTTCACTAACTATATATTTTCTAGAAAATGTGACTTTCTTTAATTTTCCAACCAGTCATAGTTTGGCAAATTTTAATTTTTTTTTACTAAAAAATATAATATTTATTTGTTTAAATTAATTGAAATTATATCGTTTAATATAATTTAAAATCGTTAAAATTAAAAAGATGAATCTATGATCAAATTCATAACATCTAAATTAATAATATAAAAAAATATTTATAATGACAAAATCTATAAATATAACAAAATTAAAATATTGATATTATTCATACAATTAAAGTTATAATATTGATGAGGTAAAAATTATTAATTTAAACTTATTAAATTAAAGTTAATATATTAATATAAACAAATAAATACAGCAACAATAACAAAAAATCCAAGTATTATAAATAACGACGAACAAAAATAACACTACATTAAAACAATAAAATCATGAAAAAATACAATAAAAATTAAATGTATGTGAATTTTTTTTATTTAAATAAAAGAAAATGTAGGAAGAATTTAAATAAAAGAGAATCTAATGAGATGTTTTCAAATTAAAAATCAGCCTTTATTAGGAAGAGGCCAATTTTACTTTTTCTTTTTTTTAATAGGAAGTGGCAAATTAATTTTTTTGGTATATAAGAAGAGGCAAACTTTACTTGGTTATTAAGACAATATTTATAAATTATTTTATGCATCATTACGTAACTAATTAAAGTAGACTTTTGTGAACACTGTCAGCATAGTTATCGCCACCACAATATCCATCACCAAATAGTAACTGTCAAAGTTTCTCAATAGCAATTTCCATGTTTTGTGCTTAGTCAAGTCAAATTCGAGACTTAATTATTTGAGATTTTTTTAACCTTTATTTTTATAGGAATGAGTATTTAATAATTCAAAGTTTTAATTAAGAAATAAATAAAATTGAATAAATATTATTTTAATTAAAATTTAAAGTTTAAAAACAATATTTTTAAATGAAATTTGTTAATGCTTGAGAATAATTATTTTTTTTAGGCTAATTATTATGTTTTTTTTTAGAAATTTAGATGTGAAAGTATTTTATGATTATAATAAATCAAGCCACATTTGTGGACCCCAGCAACAAGCAAATGCCAAATTGAAGAAAAAAAGGTTTTCTTGGAATCTTCGTTAAAATAAATCAAAGGTTGCATCAAAACTCGTATAGTGTAAGTTTAGTAAGTGATTAAAGTCTTATATGGATAAAATGTTTGTCCAACCAATCAAATGTTTGTCTACGATAAAATTAATAGAAAATACAAAATTTAATAGGATGTGTACTACTCAATTTTATAAAGTTCAATTGATAAGAATATTATGATTGTAAAAAAATAATTTAAATGAAAGATAAATTTGGAAGAAAAAATTTTATACATAAATTTTGTATACTTTTTATATATAGCCAATATATATATATATATATATATATATATATATATATATATAGTTTTCTAAAAAATATAATTTATTTAGTTAAATTTAAAAATATAAAATTGTAAATGAAATACTTAATTTAAATATATAATAAATTAAATTGAATCTTAACTTATGCACATATGAAAATTTACTATTTTAAAAGGATATATAATTCTTAAATACCCTTTAAATTAATATTTTCATGAATAATTAGTTTATGCAATTCTATGCATAATATATTGCAAGGATACACACAAAAAATCAAACCAGACTAATATGTGTGCGACTACGGTATCAATTTCATGACTGACTGAACATTTTAGTCAAAGAGGAAATAAGAAAATTGAAATTGATTATTTAACTATGTCGGCTAGCTAAGATCTAGAATATCGAATTTAAAATAATTTCCTAACTTTTCTATAATATCACACACACACGTTACTTTCATAAATTAAATAAATTGCAATTTTCTAAATTAAATATTGGTGATCGATTTATATTTTCCTTATCTCAATTGATAAATTATTTTTTCCAAAAAGTTTACATTTTTCTCTTAACATGTTAGAATAAAATTATGTGGTTTCTCTATGGAGACATTGCAATTGGTTTCGGCTTTGACTTGCATTGTTAATGCTATTTGATAGAATAATATATATATGCTATAATTTTATTAATGTTAGATTGTGTAGCTAGGACTTAAATGGGAACAAATTACAAGTAGGTAGGTAGCTTGCAAAACTCCATTAGTAGTTTGGTCTAAGAAGTTTTCCTACTATTTATAAGGCAGCTGGAAGTTTTACTATGTTGTATATTGTTTCTTGGTCTTAAGCTGACCTTATGCTTAATTAGGTTTCACACAAGCTTTTTCAAATTTTAAGGATACATATGCATGGTACAAGTCTCTAAGTTGAATATGACTAATTTGTGTGTTGGAAGGAAAAATACTTTTTATGTTCTTACATATTTTATGCATATGGTAATGCTAGAGAAATGTTATAATTATCTAACACGAGTTGAGACAAATATGTATTTATATATTTTTGAATAATCTTTCATTAACCGATTATAGTATGACACAAGTGATAAATATCGATTTTCTTAATCATTTGATTGAGTATTAATTTTTTACCACCTTAAATTATATATATATTACTAAATGCGCGAAAGAGATACTTTGATTTAAAAAAAAGTCCTACATTGAAGGTTGATATTTGAATTATATTAATTATTACATTTTCTTAACAGATTAGGTTCTATTTTTTGTTTTCCAATAAATTGTTAGTATACTTTAAAATTCAAATGATTTGGTAGTAAAATAAGTTGAAATAACATTTATGGTTAGTATTTTTTTTTTCTTCTTCTCAAATAATAATTTTACTTCAAAAAATCATTAACAATTTTATATATGAATTAATTAGATATTTTAAAGTATGTATCACAGTGCAGTGGATCGATTGTAGACTATTAGATTAATAGAGATAAAATTTATCTCTTAACATAATTGTCTAACATAGGATACACCATAAAAACAACCACAGAAAATCCAATTTACACTTATAGATAAGTTTGAAGGATATAAACATGTAATACCATCTATTTCCCACTACTCACTATGTAGGTTATAGATGAATTTGAAGGATATAAATTTACAACCCATAACTAATAAATATCACATTTTTAATTTGCATATGACACAATTATTACGAGCTCTCATAAGTGGAAAAATGATGTGGCAATAAAGGCCAATTTAAATTTGTTAGAATTTGTATCGAGTTTAAGTGTTAACTTTCACAAAAGTCTATTGGTAGAAATTAACATTGAATAAGATCCTGACTCTAATTTGTACGTTGGGGAGTATTCCATTTGTTTACTTACATTTACTGATCAATGCAAATCTCATGTTACTAAAGACATGAGATTCAATGGTGAATACGTTTAGAAATTTTTTATGGAATTTTAACAATAGAAACCTATCTATAGGGGTACTAAAGTGGTGGTATTTTGTGGGCTAAATTACATTCGTGTTCCCTTAACTTAATTTCAGGTAACGTTTTAGTCCCTTATATTTTTTTTCCCCGATTTAGTCCTTTATTCCTAATAATATCAAATAAAGTATGAAAATATGAGTTTATTTGAAGATTTACATTACGGATTTGATGAAATTTGTATTATATTGAAGAATATAATTAATTTTATGAGTTTTGATTGAATTTTTTTTTGAATTTTTGTTTAAAAAAGGATAACGTTGTTGAAATTTTAAAACATAAAATATCAAATTGTCATTTAAAATTAAAATAAAGGACTAAATCGGGAAAAAAAAGATAAGGGACTAAAACGTTACCTGAAATTAAGTTAAGGGACCACGAATGTAATTTAGCCTATTTTATCTCATCCCGTTTGTATTGTTAGTATTTTTTTTGTCGTTCTACAAAGCTCCATCAGAGATAATCAAAAATATTAATTTGTTTAAACAATTTTTATGGAAGGAAATGAAGATTCGAGGAATGTGAATTGGGAGAATTGGGACCTAGTGTGAGCTAAGAAAGAGCAATGGTTTATAAATTAAAAACATTTGAGCTTTCATTTAGGCTTTATTAAGTGTGTGTCTTTGGATAATGAAACACAATAAAACAGTTTGTGGTACAATATTCTTAAAAATAAGTATGGAGAGAAGTCGACGTACTAGAAAAATACAAGAAATGAAGTTTGAATTGTGTTTACCGTTTCAATTTTTTTTCTTAAATACTAGTTATTTATCAAAAACTCATCTTAGAATTTAACACAAACACTTGAAAAAAAAGATTGAAGATAAAACATAAATAACATAAACATACAAACAGAGAGATAAGGTTAAGAAGAAAAATATTTATTTTTATACTAGTTCATAAGAACAGAGTATTATATCTAGTCCTCATTTTATAGAGAGATTTCACATTCTTTACTTATATGACTTAATTCACTAATCAAGTATTATTTAGTTTACTTCTCTTGGTTCAACTATTATTCTTTTATGTGACTCTTCATACTACACAAGTGTTTTTTACTTTGTATCTTCAATATATTACACTAGATACTTTCTATTATTCTACATATTTCTTGAAGATATTACACTAGATACTTTCTATAATCAAATGACAATAATTCGTGAATCATTGATATCTCTATGTTTACAAAGTGTAGATATAGATGAATTTTATTTTTATAGCTTTTAAGAATATATTTGTTAAATGAATAGTTTTTATAGCTCTCTCTCTTTTGCCTTAAGACACTTGACCAAGCTTGGCCTCTTGATATTCATTAAAGTAAGTTACTGCATATCGTAAAAATTTATTTTAACAAAAAAATGTTTATATCACAAGAAATCATGAAGGAAAAATTAGGCAATGATACTTGATAAAAATAATTTTGGTAAAGAAAAAGAAAGATTTGTAGAAAGAAAAAAAGGATAAGATCTCATGGATGAATGAACCAATTTATTAGTAGCATTCCATAAAAGAAGTGTTTTAATCATTCATACCACAATTCCAACCACACTTTTAATCCACTTGAAGATATGATTTGCCCTATACTATTTTCAAACTTATTTGAGGAATTGATTGTGACTTGACTTTGATATTATATTGAAGCCATACATTTTGTAAAAAAATTTCAAGTTTTTGAGTTGATGAGCTCATTTCATTCTATACTTTTTATGTGACTTTAATTTTTGTTTAGGTTGCCTTTATGCGTTTTTCAACCTAACAAACTTTTTTTTTCCTTGTCTCTAACTTTTGTCAAGATCACTATTTATGATTTTCAATTTAACAATTACTTTTTGACCCTAAACTTTTCTTAGGCCGCTATTTCGGGTTTCGACCTAATGGATCTTTATTCAACTTTATACTCTAAATTTTGCTTAAGTCGCCTTTTCGGGTTTTTAACCTAGCAGATCTTTATTCAACTTTTTACCCTAATTTTTTCCTAGGTAACCTTTTTGGGTTTTCAACCTAGCATATTTTAATTCATTTTTGCATACTAATTTATGCCTAGGTTGTCCCTTCGAGTTTTTGACCAAGCTGGTCTTTTTTTTTGGACCCTAGCTTTTACCTAGGCCACCCTTTTGGATTTTTCACAAAGCGGGTCATATTTATCTTTGTTTATGGTAACTTTTTCTTAGGTAGTTCTTTCAAGTTTTTGACCTAGTGGGTCTTGTTTATTCATTTTTGTACCCCTAACGTTTGCCTAGATTATTCTTTCGAGATTGCAACCTAACGAATCATGCTTATTTTATACCCTAGATTTTGCTTAGGTTGCTCTTTTTGTGTTTTGACCTAACAATTTTATTTTGTTTTATTTTATGTTTCGACCTTAATATTTTCCTTAGTCTCCTTTGTAGGTTTTCGACCTAGCGAGTCTTAATTCAGTTTCGTTCATTAATTTTTGTCCAGGTTACCCTTTTAGGTTTTCAACCTATGAGGTATCTATTTAGATGTACTACTTTTTTAAATGATTGGAGTTTACGAGGAATTTTTATTCTTTTCCATCCATATTTATGTGGATCAAAACTCTACTTTAAGAAATACTTTTTTTTTTTTTACAATTTAGAGGGCTAACATAGTTTGGAGTCCATTTGCATGTTAATCCTTTTAGACATGCAACATCTTCTTGAACACTAACTCTTTGTCTTGAAATTCTCAAGGGCATATCTTTTCCATATAACCTCACTTTAATCTTTTTTGGTAGAGTTGTCGATGACAACATTTTTCTTTTAGTTAAATTCAACTGGTCAAAATACATTTGTGCATCACTAGTCTTGATGAGGGAATTTCTAGTTGAATGAGTTGCATTGCCTTTATTCCAAATACTAGAGAATAAATGGCTGTCCCCATTAAGATCTGATACTCATGGAGGATATTCCAGAGTTAAGAGGTAATATTTGGAAGGTACGAGAATTTTCCATCATGATTTTCTTCTACATTGAGCAAGTTAGTCATGACTTTTTATTCTTGTGGGTGACTATTCTTCGACATGGCTTACTTTGAACGTTGAACTTAAAGTAGCCAAAATATCATCTAGTTGATTATAATTTTGATAGTGATGGAGAATTACTTCATCAAATTGTTTAGTCAACTCTTTGATTTGTACGCAGTAAAAGATAATCTTCTTGTCCTAAATTTCAAATTCTTGATTTAATTGATTAATGATTAGGGTCAAGTCCCACATACTTTCAACATTTGTTCTTTCCATTCGAAGGCGGCTAGAATACCTATGAGACAAGCATTCTTCCATGTTGTTGATATAGTCATAACACAAACAATTAGTGACGTGGATAAAATAACCTTTCTAAGGATTAACTTGATGTTAGTTGCATGCCCCAACATATTGTGGTCCTTTCGAATAATAGGACTTATACTTATCATTCTCCCTTTCAATGGAATTAATAGCATGACTAAAATTTGTAAGGAGGTCTTAACAAAAGTATTTATTTATAAACTACTTATAAATATACATGGTTTAAGGGTAATGTTCGTTAGTACTTATTTTTAATTTTAGATAATTTTGTTAAAGGATGCCTTCTAATTCAAGTCAATGAAACATTAGCAACATATTGACTAATGGAACACGAGTTCTCTTAGGAAAGGATTATATGAATTTTCATTTATTTCATTGAAGATTTGGGGTAGGTTTTATCAGTAGGTTATTGAAATCTATCATATGGTATTTTGAAAATATTTGCTAGGGTTAATATGATTTAAAATTGATAATGATGCATGAGATAAACGCACAATGTTTGATTCGTATCACACATTTTTCAAAATTATGTTGGTGTCCAAATATTTTGTTTTCTATTGCTTAGGGGATGGTGCAACAAGGAATCATCCTCCATGATGGCATAGTTTGTAAGAACCTTCCTTTTTTCTACTCTTCATTTAAAATAATTGGTCATTTCCTTGGAAATTGCATAAATAATAACCACCATGATCAAAATTATGCTATGGTGATGAACACAATGCTATCAACCAAATTGAGAATGTTCACAATAAAAAGGTTAAGGCAATTTATATCCCAAAAGATAAAGAAAATGAGACTATGATTGATAATACTATGATCTATGTGTTTGGACCAAGTAAATTTTGGAATGAGAGTATAGTTGCTAATTGTAATGCATATAATATTTGAAAAATAATAAGAAGGGACCAAAAACAGAATGCAAATTAATTAAGGGACTAGAGCGAAACTAAAAAATAAGTTAAGGGGATAAAAGAATAATTTACCTTAAAATAAATGAGTAATATAAAGCTATTATTATGACTCATTAATTTATTTTTTTTTGAATTGTTGGGTCGAAGATTTCATTTTCTTCTCTTTCCCTCTCAATTTCCAAGATTACAATTATCTAATTTGATAATAATAATTTAAGAAATCATCAAACAATGGGCATCAATGGTAACATGTTTTCCATAAAAACTATTCCAAACACAAGACTTCTTCAACGCTCTGATATAACATTGTTTCAACATCATTAACTTTTATCAAGTATAAAAAAGATGGAGTCAAGTGCATTTGTTGAATATTTCTCAAGAACACCAACAATATTTGGTGGCAAAATTCTTTCTTTTTAGCCAAATTAGCATTAACAAAAAATGCAAGTAAGATCTTGCATGAAATGTGAACTCTAGATTCAACACTTAGTCACAACAAAAACAACAACATCGTTCTTATTTATAAAAATAAAAATATATAATTGGATTCCCGTTTATAAGTCTTTGCTAATGACCAAGAAGTTGCGTTTCAGATTTCGTTCAAAATAAATGCAAGAGAAGATCTTGCATGGAGGTGTAGACTCAATTCAACACCAACTACAACAAACACAAGGAAGATGTAAGATTACATTAAAATCTTTCCTGTTCTTATTTCAAGAGAATAATAAATCTTCCAAAAATATTTTAGCCAATTTATTCCAGGATTTCAAAATCCTTTAGCCTATGTATTCTAGAGTTTCTCGTCGTATTTCTTTATTGATTTTACAACATTGTGATATTCATCTCAAGCTAGAAGTTTCACGAACACCTTCTAGCTCGAGAAGGGATATTGATGAGGAAAAAATAACCAAGGATACTTATGAAACACTTCAAGGTCTAGAAGGACCAATGACAAGGGAACATACCAAGAAAGATATGGAAGCCTTAAACGAAATAGTGACTACCATCATGGAAGCAAGGCCTATTTGGTCAACTACATAGTCCACATGGATAGGACTTGGGAGCATGAGATGCTGCCTATTTGTTTTGTTTTATTTGGTTTAAGTTGTGAATAAAAGTGAGTCATAACTTGGTTTTAATTAGGCCCAACACTTTAGTTTATTTTATTTTTGTGAAAGTTTTGATTAAGTCTTACTCGTGGATTAGCCTCAAATGGGAGGTGCAAAAACACGTATGTGGTGTATAAGCAATCAACTTTGGATGTTTTGAGGGTTGAACGAAATTCTTCACATTTTGAAACCAACAAGCCTTTAAAAGGAGACAAAGGCATAAAGTAACAATGTCAATTGTAAGGAAGGGGTTTGAATTATAATTTTCCCCTTTAATAAATTCCTATTAAAAACTGAAAGTTTTAACTCAAGATTGATCTTGGTTATAAGCGAATAACGTTCTTGGTTAGTGAAAAAACAACAATATCAATTTATCAATATAAAAAATGAATGTAAGACAAATAATAAATAGAGATAAGGATAAATAGATCACACAAGCATATATCCTGATTCACCTAACACGGGTTACGTCTAGTCCTCATAAATGTGAGATTTTTCAGTAAGTGCTTCAAAGCAATATCGTTCTTGATTTTCACACCGTTTCCACATATCAATCTTGATTTGTTACAAGGTTCTACCTTTCTACCTAGAAAGGATTTCAAAATGTTTACTTACACAATTTCATAAAGGATTTTACAAACTACATTTTAATCATGAAAGGATTTCAATTACTCAAGCTATGTTAACAAGTATAGCCTTGAGTTACAAAGTAATGATTTTGAGAATGTTAGAATCCGGATATTGCTCAACTCTTATTTGAGAAATAGATTCTATATATTATAACTCAGTAATCACTGATTATAATATCACACTACAAAATGGAACTCGAACTTAAAATGATTTGAGAAGCTCGAGTATGATTGAGTGAGTGATGTTTTGTTTGGCACTTTTAGTTTTGAGTTGTTCTACATCGTGAAGCTTTATTTATAGGCTTCAATGATACCTTATGAAAGCTCATTTAACCGTTGGAAATAGGCCATTTGTCATGAGTAAGTGAATGGATAAGATCAACCAAAAAACAAGATTGTTCATGCTGAAACCAGGTATGTTCTTGAGATCCAAGAACGTTCTTCGAATTGGTTCGAGATGAGCTGACTTGTATTTGTGATCATGTCAGATGTTTGAAATGACTACTAGCTTTAAGTCACGTTCACACGTCTGTTTGAAGGTACAACATCAATGTCATTTACAACCTGTTAATTGTACTTGCATTTGCTTAACTTGGAGAATGATCTTGCTTTTTGCTTTTTATAAAGCAAGGTGTTGAGTCATTGAATTCTGAAATGATTCTTGTTTAGATTGAACCTCTTATCTTTCTGATGAAGTTATGGAATGGATAACACTTCCTGGATCTAATCTTTTACATAGAAATCTGATCATTCTTGTTTGTGGAAAATGATGATAATGTTCTTAGTTTTCCAAAATCCTGTCAAGAACGTTATTCGTTTTGCACATTTTTCTTTCTTGATTTTAATATGATTTGCTTTGTAATTCTTAGTAACTATCTTGTTTTAACACACTTAAATTCACATCTTATGTAACACCCCGGCCATTCGGCGATACCAGCAATGTTACCTCACCAGCTTCTCGCACCCCATTTCCTCAAATTGGAAATCCTTGCGAGTTTTTGCCTTCCGTGGGATTCGAGCCCGGTTCCTAGGGGATAGGTTACGCCTCATCACAATCCCACTACCAATTGAGCCAATCTCGTGAAGTAACACAGTCGGTATCGCCGAATGGCCGGGGCTCGGCCATTCGGCGATACCGACAATGTTACCTCATGAGGTGTTTTGGTTGATATAAATTATTTTGATTTAAAATTACTCTAAGTTGTTTTCCATTTTCACAAGCTTCACATATTTTATCTTTTTCAAAGTTTATTTTTGGAAGTCCTCTAACAAGATCAAATTTTGATAAATTTGAAATTATTTACATGCTTACATGTCCAGTTCTTTTATGTCATATCCATTTGTCTTTATTTATGGACTTGAGACAAGATTCAACTAGTAATTCTTCAATATATAAAATATAAAGGTTTTTTCTTTATGGACATAGAAGATATAATTTCACCAGAATTTGTCATTCTCACTTCACATATGTTTGGTTTGAAAGTAACTTCAAAGCCATTATCATAGAGTTGACTAATGCTGAGAAGGTTATGTGTCAATCCTTCAACATATTGAACATCATTGATTTTTGGAAAAATTTATTTTACCTATAGTTCTTTTGCCTTTGATTTTTTCATGATCATTATTGCCAAATGCTACGGATCCTTCATCTTTTTTGATGAATGACATGACACAGTTCTTGTCACCCATCATATGTCTTAAACAACCATTGTACAAACACCATGGCCTTTTTTTGATATCTTGAGAACCATCATGCGTGATTTGTTCCTTTGATATCTAGTAGTTTATTTTGAAAGAGGTTTAGCTAGCTGAGTTGTAACTAGCTTTGGTAAAGCTCCAGAACGTTATTCTTTTACTATATTTACTAGAGAATGTACTCCTTTTTTCCAGTTTTTGATAAAATTTAACAAATCATTCTTGATTTTCTGAACTTTCAATTTCAAAATCTTTTTGTTGAGATTCTTTCAAATCTTTTATGATCTCTTTAAGCTTATTATTTATATCATGAGTTTTTTCTTTCTCTTTTTTTTCTTTGTGAAATTTTTCTATAAAAGAACTACACTTTAAAAAAAGAAAGTTTGAATCATTTAGCAAATTATCAAATTCTTTTTCCATATGTTCACACAAAAGACATGGTTTAGAATTTGTTACCTCTATATCTTCAATGTTGTCCAATAGACATAGGTTGGCTTCTTCAGGATCATCTGCTTCTGATTCATCAGAATCATCCCAAGTTGCCATCGTTGACTTCTTCTTGAAAGGGAATTTCTTTGGTACTCTTCTTTTCAATGGACATTCAGTTTTATAATATCCTTGTTTGTTGCATCTGAAACAAGTGATTTTACTTTTATCCACTGCAATTTTGAAGTCCTTTTTATCTGGAGATCACTTTTTAATCTGATCTCTTCTCCTCATCATTATTTGCATCTTTCTAGTGAGGAGATCAAAGTCTTCATCAACATCTTCCTGGTTGTCTTTTGAATCACTTTTCTTATTTGTTTGTTGAATACTTGATGAATTTTGAGATGTTTTCAAAGCTATTATTTTTTCTTTCTTTACAGGTTTATCTTCCTGCAATAATACTTCATGTGCCCTTAAAGTCCCAATAAGTTCTTCGAAGCCTAGAACCTCAAGAGTTTTGGCTTGACTTATGGCTGTCACCATTTGTCTCCACTTGATTTGAATACATCTCATGGCATTTCTTACCCTGTCATATACTGAATAAGCTTTACCAAGAGAATGTATTTTGTTCACTACGGTTGTGAATCTTAAGTACATTTCATCGATTATTTTTCCTTAATTCATTTCAAACAATTTGAACTTTCGAATGCCAATGTCAATTCTTGTTTCTTTAACATGGCTTGTTCCTTCATGGGGAGTTTGCAGTGTGTTCCATACTTTCTTTGTAGTATCACATTCATCAACTCTTTCACTTTCTTCCCTGCTTAAAGCACATGAAAAATAATAATTGAGCTTTTGAGTTTAGAAGTACCTTAGATTTTTCATCTGTTGTCCAATCTACTTCATTCTTTTCAGCAAATGTTGCATCAGTTTGATCTAATCTTGGTATGAAGCCTACATATGTGATGATTCACCACATACCAGTGTCATTTGATTTTAAGAATAATTGTGTTTTGCTTTTCCAAAAATAATAATACGGGTCATCAAAGTATGGTGGTCTATTTGATGACCCTCATTCAGTAATGTATTTAGCTTTTGATATTATCTACCAGAATCTTTTGCTCAACTCTTGTTTGATAAATAGATTATATATATTAGAACTCAGTAATCACTGATTCTAATATCACACTACGAAATGGAACATGAACTTAGAATGATTTGAGAAAGCTCGAGTATGATTGAGTGAGTGATGTTTTGCTTGACACTTTTAGTTTTGATTTGTTCTTCATAGTGAAGCTTTATTTATAGGCTTCAATGATAGCTTATGACAGCTTATTTAACTGTTGCAAATAGGCCAACAATCATGAGTAAGTGAATGGATAAGGTCAGTCAAAAAGCAGGATTGTGCATGCTGAAACCAAGAATCTACTTGAGATCCAAGAACGTTCTTCAAATTGGTATGAGATGAGTTGACTTGTATTTGTGATCGTGTCATTTGTCTGAAATGTTTACTAGCTTTAAGTCACGTGTGCATGTCTGTTTGGAGGTACAACATCAATGTCCTTTACAACCTATTAATTGTACTTGCATTTTCTTAACTTGGAGAATGATCTTGCTTTTTGCTTTTTATGAAGCAAGGTGTTGAGTCCTCGAATTCTGGAATGATTTTGTTTAGATTGATCCTCTTATGATCCTCTTGTTTATGGCAGATATGGAGAACGATCTTCGTTTTTCATAATTTTGTCAAGAAAGTTCTTCATTTTACAGATTTTGCTTTCTTGATTTTAATAAGATTTGCTTTGTAATGTTTAGTACCTATCTTGTTTTAACACACTTAAATACACATGTTAAATACCAAAACACTAAGAATCATAATTAGAACTTTTAATTAACTTTTTATTTAATTATCATCAAAACGTTAATTTGGGATTTTGTCTCAACAAGGCATTCAAGAGAGGAGACAAGACTTTATATGGAGAAAATAACATGTAAGAATGAAGGTTACAATTTAAGACAAGGAATAATTCTTGTTTAATGCATATTTTATTTTATTTTCTAAAAAAAAAAAAAAGCAAGTAAAATTTACCATCTTGTATATATCCATGACCAAATAATGAAAAGTAGAAGATTTTTGTTAAAAAAAACATTAGTTTTCTTGTGGCAGTCATTCCCCAATGATTATCATCCATCTTCTCCATAGAAGCTTGAGTGCGGTGACTCCTCCATTTCTATCTTTTATATATATATATATATATATATATATATATATTATTTTCTTCTTGTTACAATTTTTATGTTTTTTCAATAATTTGAAGTACATGTGTTGCAAATGACATGCACATAAAATGACAAGCCAGTTACTTTAGTTAGATGTTAGTTACAAGTCAGTTACTTTAGTTAGATATTAATTATAAGTTAGTTACTCTAGTTAATTAAAAATTAATTATTTTAATTTGAGTATATAAGTTTTATTATATTTACTATTATAATCATCTTTCTATTTTGCTCACTACAAAATTTATCTCTATTTTTTTCTTTGTCATGCTTAATATTACTTTGTCACATGTATTGGGTAGCAATATATTTTGTTAGCTCACCAACTATTGGGTAGTAGAATATTTAGCTAACTCTACTTATATATTTGGTTATCTCAAATAAGTTTATTTATAAAAATAAAATTTGTAGAAACAAGACAGGAAAAGTTTAAGCAAAAATGCATTTATAGTTCTTTAAGTGTACCTCAATTTCTACTTAGTACTTTTATGTTTATTTTATCTTGATTTAGTCGTTTAAGTTACATTTTGTTTTCACCGCTAGTCATTTATCTCAATTTCGACAATAATTAGTTCATTTGAAAGCTTTTGATCATTTGAAATTTATCAAATATTGCAATAATATGTATCTCATACTAATCATTAAGAAAACATTCATCAAATCTTATACATAGTCTATAATTCTTGATTTTTTCAACAACAATATAAACACACGTACAACCTAATTAAAACATGATAATAAAGATTTATTCACTTAATTAATGTCTTTAATTTCCTTGGCATGTAAAGTAGTTTGGACAGTCAATTTCTTGCGATGTTTCGATTAGATCTTAACATTTTATAATTGTAATTCGATAAAAATTTTAAACTTAAAGAATTGCATGAATAATTTAATATATCTTAAAAGCTAAAGATAAAAACAAATGTAACTTAAATGACCGAAACGGAAAAAATAAACTTGAAGGATCTAAGCAAAAATTGAATAAAATTTTAAAAAATGTATTTTTATAAAAAATTATCATTTAATTGATAAATTTATTCACTGTGTTTGGACGGTACTAGTCTCTACAAGACTACAATAACTACATAGATAGAAAGAAAGAAAGAAAAAAAAAAAAAAAAAAAAAAAAAAAAAAAAAAAAAAAAAAAAAAAAAAGGAGACATTGAATTTCTTAAAAATCACAAAATAAGCATGTCAAAATTAAGAAGAAAAAAAAAAACCATTTTTACTAAATAAGAAACAAGAAAAGGTATTTCGTTAAAAATCCAAGAACAACTTAGTATTTTTGTAGTGTTTTCGTCACTGATCAAGAGAAGGTATGCAAGTCTAACGCATTTGTTAGTTCAGCTCTGTTCTCGACTCTAATAAGCAAAACCAACCATGATTGCGACTCTGCGATCCTAACTTTTAAGGAGTGTTATGTACTCTAATTTTATTTTATCGACTCTATTATAGTATTTGATTGATGATGTTTAGTGTTATAATTTTGTTTAAATTATTACTACTTAAAATAAATAAAAATTGTCATTTGAAAAATGGATCGGGTTAGGTTGGGTCGTTGGCGGCAAAATCCATACCAAACAAACTAGAAAGTTGTCTTTTGTACCCCCAATTAACCATATACTCCCCAATTTAAATTTTTTTAGTTGAAATACCCAAAATATCCTTAATAAAACAGTCAAAATCAAATTTTCAGTCAAAATCAAATTTGAAATATCTGGTATTCATTTTCAATATCAAAAATTTCAAATTTCCGGGTGGTACTCCTGAAAATTTCATTTTTAAAATTTTTGGTATTGATTTATAACTACCAGAAATTTGAAATTTCTGGTATGTTCACCAGAAATTTGAAATTTCTGGTATGTTCACCAGAAATTTGATTTCTCATTGAAATTTTCGGTACAGTTTTTTATTATTATTTTTTTTTACATAATTTTTTAATTTTTTTTCATTCAATTTTTTTAGTGAGGACCAAAGGAGCAAAACAAACGTTGAATATTCTCAAGTTCGACCTCCTATACAATCAAATAGGAGAGCTGCAATTGAAAAAAGAAGAAAGAGGAACCAAGAAATGCAGATGCATGAGTTTGAGCAAATTCTTGTGTTTGATGAGGAACAGGATCAGTAGCACCAGCAAATCACGCGTTTGATGATGAACATGATCAGCAACACTAGTTTGAACACGAGCATCATCAGCAACTTGAAGAACCTATATTTCTTAGAGGTCCTTACGATCTTTTTGTCCTTAAGAATTATGAGCACCATATTGCAATAAATGTGTGGAATGGACAAGTTAGTAAATAATTTAGTTTATTACATATTATAATATAGCAAAATATGGAATCTTTAATATATTTGTAGTGTAGGTTATTACAAAGTTGATTTTAGGTTATTATAACGTTGATTTTAATGAAATTATTGTATATTTAGATTATAAGTTATTGTGTGTTATTTTTTAATTAAATAGGATATACGTGTCTTAAAAGTTGTTTCAAATAGCAAAAAGTAAGACAAATTCATTGATATTAGATATGTATTACCTGTTTAGATAGATAATTGGATTACTATATATGGATTACGTCCTTTGTGAAGATGTAGTTTACACATGATTGACGGTAATATGATATATGCTTTTGTTGTGAAATTACACGCAGAGACTAGCTCATTTCATCTGCCATTTGGTGAAATGATTATTGCTCTTGACGATGTTGGGGGTCTTTTGAGCATCCCATGTTATGAAGAGTTTTTCACACCTCCTACTAATGTCAATGAAGATTTGGCGATTGCTGCTGCTGTTGAGTTATTGGGAGTTGCTTATGATGAAGCTATAACTGAAACTAGGACCAATAGAGGTGCCTCATATAGTTTTGAGTGGTTGCAAACTGTATTTTTAAAGCAACTTTATGGCGGATGATATGACTATGTGACGAGGGCATACCTACTTCATTTGGTAGGGTGTAGTTGTAACACCCCGATTTTCAAAGCGAGGGTGTATTTTATTTTTTTTCAAAACAAATTAAAATAAAATGGATGAATAAATAGGTAACATATTTGGATAAATGTTTAAGTCAATATAATTGATATGCAGCGGAATGGTTCTCTTGAAATATAAATCCAAAGTATTTAAACAACAACAAATGGTACATGGAACCCATTCAAATAAGATGTCATACTGACAATATTAGTAAAGGTACAGTTTTCCAGTTCAAAATAACATAATCCAAAAGAAAGACATCCGCTCCCTCTATGTCATCCTAATCTGATCATTCTACAAAAAACTATAGCTATACACCCTGAGTGATCTCCACGCGCCCCGTAAGATCCTCCTAACATAGCTCCATGTCATGCATTCCCATCTACATTCCCATCCACAGGGTATAAACCGGTAGGATCGTCCTGTCTCTCATCTGAGGGCAAAACCCATATTTCCACAATAGTTGTAAAGAGTCACCAACCGAAATTAACAGTTAACACATAACATTTAAGTTTTTAAATGCACAAATAATCTTTCCACTTAGCATGCACCTTAAAAGGGTTTCCATATGCTAAACATGCATAAACAAAGCTGAAAATTGAAGTTTTTAACAAAACAGCATTGTTGTATTCGAATACAGCATCTCTGTATTCGAATACAAGGCTGTTTCAGCATTCAGCAACAAAAACAACATGTTTGTATTCGAATACAATAGTCTGTATTCGACTACACAACAAGTCAGTAGCAAAACAGCATGTCTGTATTCGACTACATCAGTCTGTATTTGACTACATAGTAAGTCAGTGGCAAAAACAGGATGTCTGTATTCGAATACAGCTTACTATATTCGAATACACATCAGACAGCAACATAAAAACAGCAAATTTCAGCATTTTTCAGCTTTTCAAAGGGTTTTGAAATCAATCAACACTTACACACAAATCCAAACAATCACACTTAACAATTATAGATGAATCACCACGACATCTTGAGTTTCAAAAAGTTTTGCAATCAATCAAACTTACAAACAATTCCAAAATATAACACTTAGCAATTTCAACACAATTACCACGATAATTTGAACTTCGAAATAGTTTTACAATCCATCACATTTACACATAATTTCAAAACGTAACACTTAGCAAAATCAACACAATCACAATGATATCTCAAGTTCAAAACACTCAATCCTAAACTTGAATCAAACACGACTCGTGTGCCAAGCACCCTAATGCAATGCGTATATGCCAAAATGCATGGACTCGGAATTCCAAACCAAAACCCTCCTCGAAGGGCCGTAAATCATAATTGTACCGCCTATCGCAGGCCAAAGTACCAATTACCGAGGTGCCACCTATCACGGGTCAACACGATTCACTAAAAAGCGTAAATCATAAACGTACCACCTATCACGGGTCATTAGTGTTTACCGAGGTGCCACCTATCACGGGTCAGCACGATTTACTAAAAGAAAAAGCGTAAGTCGTAAATGTACCGCCTATCACAGGCCAAAGTACTATTTACCGAGGTGCCACCTATCACGGGTCAACACAATTTACCAGATGAAATGCATGAGCATACACTGACTCTATTCACAACAATCGTTAAGTAAATGTAGATATTAAAAGATTCCCCATTTTTAATATTCATTTAACTTAAACGATTTCCACGCCAAACATTAAGCAAACAGATATATTAAGAGATTCCCCATTCTTAATATACTTTTTACTTAAACGATTTCCCATTCTTAATACACAAAACATTCAGTAAACAAGACATTAAGAGATTCCCCATTCTTAATACTCATTTAATTCAAACGATTTTCAAAAAAACAAACATTAAGTAACCAAGACATTAAGAGATTCCCTATTCTTAACGCCCAGTTAACTTAAACGATTTTCAAAACAACATTAAGTAACCAAGACATTAAGAGATTCCCCATTCTTAACGCCTAGTTAACTTAAACGATTTTCAAAACAAACTCAAGCATATTATAAAATCCACACAAAACAAACTCAAGCATATTATCAAATCCAATCCACAACTCACACCAAAATATATCAATTCATTTCTCCACAAAATCCAACATACCCATATCAAATTTCATCAGTATTAATTAAGAACACGTCAAATACGACAAACACAAATCAACACAACCCACCACTCAAATGCAACAAGTTTCATTTACTCAAAATCATACATAAATGAGTTTAAATTCATTTTCCACGAAACATTCATCAATATCACCAAAACCCCACATTAGAATTTCACCCATAAAAGCATTAAATTCATTTTCCCCAAATCAACACTTTAACCCTAACAAAATTCTTTCCACACAACCACATATAAGTCCCTAAATGCAAACTAAAAGTTTGGAAGGAGCCCTTACCTTCACGTTAACTTTAACGCGCGATTACAGTACCGCGAGCAAATCCGGTGAAATCTTCACTCGCAACGCCGCTTCCAAAGTTGGTCCCCTAGCACCTTAGCGTGGTAGTGAGCAACTTTCCCTTCTATCTCTTCGCGAAACAAAGCTTAGATCTAGATGAAACGGGAAAGTTTGTGTTTGAATCCCTAAAACCGTTTTTCTTCGTTTTCAAATCAAAGAGGAAGTATGAAGCTGAGAAATTCTTGCTTTCTTACCCACCAAGCCTTGGGTTTCTATTCTTGAAGTCAAAGAATGAAAAAGGAAGCAAAACCAACGAATGAAGAAAAAGGAAGAAAGTGGGTTCGCGCGGGCAGAGGAAGAAGAAGGGAAAATGTTTGTAGGTTTTCCTTTGGTTTTTCTTTCTTCCTTTTTCCTTTCTTCCTATTTATTTTTCTTTCTTTTCTTATATTTCCTTTCTTTTTCCTTTACATTTCCTTTTTTCCCTTTTCCTTCCAAACAAACTTATATATATATTTATATATATTAATTACTTTTAACAATTATCTTCAAATCTAGATATTTATTAAAATTACCATTTCGCCCATCACTTCCCAAACCACTTTTTGTTAAAAATAACTACTCTCGCCGCAACTCAATTGACGGATGCAATACTTAGCAGCCCAAGATATTTTTAATGAAACTCTCTAGAATTAAATTCTTCGTAAAAGATCCACCGTAGTTAATTTAATTTATTGATCGACGATTAATTTTAATCGAGCATCAATATAACTTTTTGGTCCTTTAAACTCCCAAAATATTAATAACTTTGGCTAAAAAGCCTCCGAGTTCAACACCAAAATACACTAAAATACATAAAGTGTAATTTAAAATTATGGGTCTTACAGTAGTATTCTAGCTAATAAAAGTTTTACCTTTGTATCTGCAAAATATTTGTTTCTGTTTCAAGACCTTGATACTTGTGGTAAATGGGCATGGGGACCATCTGCGTTTGTTGTTTTATATGACTGTCTTAAAGATTGTACACTGTTTGCAACGAAGCAGATTGGAGGATATTTATCTCTATTTTAGGTACTATTATATGTGTTATACTTATTATATTATTATTACAATAAGATTCTTATTTAATAATTTGTATTTTTTTAATTATTTACAGACATGGATTTATGAGCATTTCCATGACATCTGTAAACGAGATATGGATGAGCCTATATTTTCAATGCGATGGATGTTTCGATGGACTGCAAAACAAACATCTGGGAACGTTGCACACTATAGAGCAAAGTTGGATGCTTTGAGGGATATTGATATTATTTGGACGCTAAATTACAATCAGAACTCTATGATACGAATTCAGTCTATGTCGTTGTTTACAGGACATTCGTTAGTGTTCCACGATGGTATCATATTTACCAGAGAGGTGCATACGACATTTTGGGTATACTCAACACATCCCTCCTACACCACCGATGTTCGTTGTACGTGATGTTGATGTTGAATGAAGTATGTACAGGAACTCTATACGATCACTTCATACTAAATTGCATCCAGCTACATATCCACATAAATGTGTTGAGGGATACATTCAGTGGTACTATAGGATATCTCATCCTCGGATGATCACTTACGTTGCTGCAGATGTTGGTGCTGGTCCTAGTTATGATGCTGATGTTGGTCCTGGTCCTAGTCATGATGTTGGTCCTAATACTAGGTGTACAATGTGTCACGAAATTGGTGGTCTTATACATCAGAGTTTAGATTTACATATGGGTGGTCCTGAAGATGAGATGCATGTCTTATTAGAGATAGACTTACATATTTCTAGATGAGGAGATTATCAGTAATATTATAGTTGTATTTTTGTTGTCTTTATGTGTGTCTTATTTTATTATTCTAACTTATTCAAACTTATATTTATATGTGTCTTATTCACAGTTTTATCAAGGGTAGTTTGGACATTTAAAAATAAATTTTTTAAATGAGGAGGTATAAGATTAATTGAGGGGGTACAAAAGCCAACTTTCAGAATAAAGCTCTCAAATGGGCTACTCTAGTTTGCAACAAGATTGGATTGCCATTTATCAAGACTAGTTTGTTTTGTATAGATTTTGCAGCCAACGGCCCAAACCGACTTGATCCATTTTTCAAATGACAATTTTTTTGATATTTTAATTAGTAAAAATTTAAACAAGATTGGATTGCCATTTATCAAGACTGGTTTGTTGAAAGTTAGCTTTTGTACCACCCAATTAAATCTGTACTTCTTAATTTGTTAAAAACTCACTATTATCTTTAAAAATTTCATTCACGTGAGTGGTAAAAAAAATTATTTTAAAATCTCACCCCCTCAACTAAATTTTTGGTATGTAACATTTTGCAACCAAATTTGTGATAGGTATTTTTAATACTGGAAATTTGAAATTTTTAGTAGTTATCGGAAATTTAAAATTTTTTAAATATCCGGTAATTAAATTTTCTTTACAGAAAATTTCAAAATTTTGAAATTTCTGGTAGTTATTATTCTTCACTGAAAATTTCAAAAATTCGGTAGGTTATTAAATTTTTTTTTTTTTTTTTACTTTTTTGTTTTTGAAATTGGGATGGAAAAGACATAACCAATATTTATAGGTTTAACTGAAGCATTCACAACTGATCAAATTTTTAAGTCACGAGAAGCTGTCATATCATAGGCAATAGAGGTCGGCCGACAAAATCGAGTAGTAGTTATTATTACTCTATTTGACGTAGAGACCAAAAAGAGAAGAAAGAAGTCAAAATTAATTCTTAGTTGTGATAGAGGTGGAAAATATAAGTCAAATAAAAATAATACAAGCACTTCAACTAAAATGAGTGGTTGTCTGTTTAAACTTAGATCGAGATCATTGAAAAATGTTGAAGGGTGAATTATTAGTTTAATGTGTGGACTTCACAACCATGAGTTAGTAGCTACTTTTGAGAATAATGCATTTATGAGACGCTTAAAAGAAAAAGATAAGAAACATGTTGACGAGCTGAAAAAATATCACGTTGCACTGAGACACATCTTGTCATCTTTGAGAGATCGAGATACCGAGAACGTGACTAATATCTATCAAATTTACAAGCAACAAAGTACATACATAAAGAATTTGAAAGGACCTCGAACTGATATGTAACATTTGTTGAAGTTATTTGAAGTTGAGAATTATACTTGTTGGAGTAGGATTTATGTAGACTCCAACATTGTGAGGGACATGTTTTGGACGAGCTCAGATTCCATAACTTTGTTGAACATGTTCCCTCTTGTATTGATCATGGATAACACCTACAAAACCAATAAATATAGATTACCATTGTTTGAAATTGTTGGTGTAACTTTAACTGGGTTGACATTTAATGTTGCATTTGCTTATATGGATTCTGAACATCAAGACAACTTTTGTTGGACATTAGAGAAGTTAAAAGAGTTGTTCGTTTCAAACACCTCATTTCTTCAGGTGATTGTAACTGACAGAGAACTTACTTTAACGAATGCAATTGAAGTTGTATTTCCATCTTCAACAAATTTACTTTGTCAATTTCATATTAACAAAAATGTTGAAGCCAAATGCAAATAATATATATATTAAAGAAAGATATGTAGGAACCCATTCTTGAGTTGTGGAGGAAAATTGTTCTGAAGAGAAGGAGTACAAGAAACTTTTGCAAATGTTTGAGCAAACATGCGTCGATAACATTATTTTCTTTCACTACATCAGAGACAAATGGTTGAATCCTCATAAGGAAAGATTTGTTGAAACATGGATCAATCGAGTATTGCATCTAGGAAATACTACAGCTAATAGGTACGTTATTAAAACTTTGCGTTTTGTATTATATTTATGCTTATATAGGATTAAACATGCATGATATAATTTTTATTGAAATAATATCAAAAAATTTTTTTTGAATATTAAGGTTGAGTCTGCTCATTAGTCATTGATTTTTTTTTTTGGAACACAGTAAAGGAGATTTCTGTAAGGCATGGAATTGTATGAATGACATGTTGAAGTTCCAAATTATTAAGATAAAAGGTTCATTTGAGATAAGTAAGGGTCGTAAAGAGCATATACACAACAATTCATTCTATGAGAAATTGACTTGGGTTGTATCCAAGAAAGCCTTAGCTAATATTGTTCATGAATGCAAGAGAGTCAGCTATGTCGGTAACGACAAAGGTGCCTGTTGTTGTATACTTAGAAACACACATGGATTACCTTGTGCATATGAGTTGGCATGATACAAGCTGGAAGATGTTCCAATCCCATTAGATGTTGTTCATATACATTAGAGGAAATTAACCATAAATAATAATCAAGAGGAAGAAAAGTTGGCAAGTGATTCACAGTTGGACATTATATCGGAGATGAATATAATTTGGAAAACATGGAAAACACTTAATGTTTTTGGAAGGAGGGCATTAAAGAGGAAGTTGTGTAAAATAGCATAGCCATATACAACATCAATGTGTGCACCACTGGATAAGATCAAAACAAAAGGTGGTGTTAAGAGGAAAAAAGGCAATAAGCCAAAGGAATTTGACGTATATCGCGACCCTTCATACTTTGAGCATGTTGAAACTCAAGTCTTCCAACAAGCATCCAAACAACTATCTCAGCAAGCACCTATGACGAGTCAAGTTAGAAATATTTCGACGAGTTTCCTCCTTTAATTCATCCATATATTGAAGACATAGTTAATGTTAAAGCATATGGAAATTGTGGATATTGTGTTATTGCTGCTTTACTTGGTCATATTGAAGAACACTGGAGCATTGTGCGTTGGCAGTTGTATACAGGGATTAAGTCCAAATTTGTTTTATATCTTGCATTATTCAAGGAACTCTTGCAAGAAGTGACAAACTCTTTACTTGTAACTGAGTTGGAAAACCAAGCCAACAAGAAGTGGATGACCATTCCTGATATGGGTTACATGATAGCAACAAAATATAATCTCGTTCTTGTTACATTTGGAAAAACTTTGTGTTTGACTTTTTACCCATTGAGGGAATGGAGACATGTCACGTGATCGTGTTATCAACATTGATTTTGTTAATGAAAGTTATTGGGTTCAACTTAAATTGAAATATGCATGTTTGTTACCTCCACTTGCATGGCATTGGAAGAAGCATCGTAGTGATGAGTCTACATCATGGGCTATAGCTTATGCAGGATGTCTACAACATTGGGATTGATTAAATTTAGATAATAATTCAGATTATATGTCTTTGGCAAATGATTGACACTTTTGATTTATATGTTGTTTCAAATGTAGCAAGATTCATTTAATATATATGTTGTTTTCAATTATAACAAAAATCATTCACATAACTTTAAATAATTGAAATAAATAAGACAATAATAAAGCAAGACAATAAATAAGATAATTTAAAAGAATTTTTTGTACCGGAAATTTCATTATAAATGAAATTTCCGGTAGTTATAAATGAAAGAATGTTGTTTACCGAAAATTTCAGAATAAATGAAATTTCCGGTAGTTATACATGAATACCGAAAATTTTATTTTTGAAATTTCCGGGAGTACCACCCGGAAATTTGAAATTTTTGGTATTGATTTATAACTACAAGAGGAAAATTTCATTTCTCATTAAAATTTATCCACGAGACCATCATGTATTAGGTTTACAAAAAAAAATTCTTCTTATTTTTATAATTACAAAATTATTTATTAATAAAACAAAAGTAATTATAATATTTTAAAATAATTGATTATAAATTTTTAAAGTTTCATTAAAGATAGTTTGAATATTTTAAACATAAATTTTTTAAATAAGGAGGTATAAAATAAATTGGAGGTACAAAACGCCGACTATCCTTTATTCCCCATTAATCAGTGCCTATTAACGAACTCGCATTGTCATCCTCTCTCTTGCTCTAGACGTTTCGGTCAGTTCTAGAAGTCCACATAAGATGCATCGTGTAAAGTATAATAGTTAAATCAAAAAATTTCAAATCAATTATGAAAAATATTCATGAATTTTTAGATAATAAGGCATTAAATGAATTTTTAAATAGCAATTTTTTCTATCAACTTAATTTGGACTTAAATGGTGAAATTCTTATAATCTCAGCTTAATATTAAATAAAAATGATGAATACTTCCAAACAAACATATAAAAATTTATTGAAAGATAATATAATATTTGTGTATACAAATTTTGTCCATAAATAAAAAAAAGATTAAAATAATAAATACTAGTAACAAAAAAATGGATTTGGAAATATAATAATACAAAGAATACTTTTTAAATTAAATTAAAAAACAATATGACAACATACACATTTTTTATAATATGTTGTTAATATAATAATAGCAATAATTTTAAGGTCACATTTATACAAAATAAAAATATGTACTCAATCAAATTAAAAAGTTATAAAATGTCTATTAAGTAAGTAATTTTTTTTAAAATAATTAATGTATCAAGAAACATAAATTTCTATAAGATGGGCTCTCCCCTAAAAAATTTTGTACGCAAGTAAAATTAATTTTATGAAGATAAAAGTTCAAATTTTATATTAAATTAAAAAAAAAAGTTATCCAAAAATATCTAAATGATGAAGTAAATATTACTAAAATACAAAATTAATTACATGTGTTTATTTTAGCATGTTATAGATACAAAGTTTGGGTTATTTAACGGTGATTAATCTCAATAAAAAATTATGTGAACGCATAAGTTGTGTTCTCCTCTTTCAATCAAATTCTTTTGATATGTAGGAGTCAACCATCGAACTTCTTAATCAATTGCTTAAGGGATCGAAGTCCCTTATCACTTGAATGAATTCATTGTTAGTTTCCTATAAATTTCTTCTAATAGAGATAATCATATTCGAGATGTCTCGAACACTTAGCGTAGTTCTCTATAACTCATGTTCACTTTATTGTGTAACTCTAACTCTTGCCGTTAAACTCAACCCCCATTGATGGTAATTATATCTTTACTTGATTCAAAAAAAAAAATTATTAATTAAAATAAAAATGTGATTAGCAACAATCTAAATAGGAAAATAAATCATTTCATTATAGTTTCAATGATATAATTGTTAATATTTAAATTTTGAAAATATCTCATACAATTATTTAAAAAAATATATATTTAAAAATCGATATATATATATATATATATTAATATTAAAAGCTATCCACAAATTTTAAATATAGCCTTAATTCGATCCCATATACATATACTAAAATGCTAAAATGAACATTTATTAGAAAACAAATACTACAATGTTAACATTTGTAATAAAACATATTATTCCAAAATATTACAATGTTATTGTATTCATTAATTAGTTAAAAATAATATTTTTTTATATCTTTTAAATAAAAATAAGAATAATATATTATTCACTAATTATAATTTATATATAAATCATATGGTGAATAATTGTTTGTCTCTAAAAAAATAGTTAAAATTTGTGATTTTTTTAATATCATCAACATAAAAATAAAATAATTATAATATATTAACTATAATTTTTCACAC